>NHYE01001207.1:0-81590 GCA_002938385.1 Gymnopilus dilepis | reverse complement strand
CGTGCCGTTCTTTCCCCTCCATGTTCCCGCAGATCCTTAAGAGGGTCCACGCGGTGTATTATTATTATTATTATCATTATTCCTAGGGAAGGGCAGGTATAGTGCAGGTATAGCAAGGTAAACAAGACAAAGGACGATCGGTAGAATGAAGAAGGTGGGGAAAAATTCCTTTCCAGGACTTACGACATAGCCACAAAATCTTCCGCCAAAATGCGTTTTTGAAAACAGTATAAGACCCACTACTAAAGTAGCGGGAATTATGCGGCTATTCCTGGGCGTCTATCTTCGAGTTCACAGCGCTCGGGGCCTCAATGATCATCCGGTGGGACCCAATGACTGCCTTCTCGTATAGAATTCCTGAGACTGCCTCTCGGGATAGATTGGAGGCCGACGCATGCTCTTTAAACAGACTCAATACACTGCCTGATCCTGTCGACGATGGAAAAGAGATTGTATAAAATACCCATAAGCTTGCTTCATACAATGATCACTCCCAAACCAAACGCCAGTCGCGCCAGGCTGATCATTTCGTACTTCCGTACTCCCTTTCGTAATAGTACACCTTGTGAAAATATGACCTGTGAGTGCGTTGGAATATCATAATAACACTCCACCCTTTAATACGTCGAGACAGTCTTCCGCACCTGGAAAGGACAGTTTACCTCCTCATGGGACAAAGCAGGCGACTCGCCTCGAGACTTCCGAGTTCACTTCGAGAAGAAGAGCAGCGGAAAGCTCAAGGGCCATGGAACATCACCTAACGGCCGGAGATTTACCATCCACCGTGGGACATACCTTACAATAGGAGGACATTACGGAGTTGAGTTTGATATAGTTTTCGACGATGGCTCCCCAACGGAGCGGTTCGGCGGAGAAGAGCATCAGAATGGCCATATCAAGGGCACCATCAAGCTTAAAAACGCACGCTCGCTTATTGAGCCAGGTATGATGGGGCGGTATGAAGATTACAGAGATTACACAGCGTTTGTCAATATTCACTGAGGCAATGCGCGCGCTATAGGAAATGTACATGTTTCTTGACTGGAATTTATTTAATCATGAAATAGATTCATGGTGATTTCTGCTCTGTGTTCTTCAATGAAGGAAGAGGTTTGTCTCTGAATAAAACAGCCTCGAAGGCCAAGGAGTAAGCGATACCCAATTGCTTTAATCAATACCACACAACACCCTTCATCAACCTGCGCCCTGTCCTAACCACCTTTGCACTCCTCACGGTGCCTCCATCCTTCTCGTCAAATTCAGCTCCGACGTCCACCAACCCGCCCGGATGACGGATTCTCACCAAACTAGGCTCCTTTGGGTTCTCAGCGTTACCCAAATTCCTTTGTCCTTGCCCATGTTCTCCACCTCGACCATGCACGATGTCCCAAGCAATCGTCCCTTGCGTCTTAGCAGCGACGCCCAAACATAGCCCAACCGTCATCGGGATAGCTTTATGCAGCACCCCCATCGACAGCGCATAGCAAACAATATCCACGCCCTCCTCTTTGTCCTTCGCACTCCCCGGCGCGCGTAATAAAGCGATCTTGGGCTGTGCCTTCGCACTGGGGTCTAGCCCCATCTTGCGTGCGCCTGCTTGGCGGATGAGCTCCAAGACGGGGTTGACGGCTTGTGCGGCGGCTTCTGAGTTGTGGATGTAGTCTTCCATGGGGAGAGAGGAGCTGAGCTCAGAGAAGGAGACGAAGACGGTTGGGTTCGTTGCGTCGACTAGGGAGGCGTGGGCTTTGTGGACAGAGGATGAGGAGGAGGGTTCGAGTTCGAGCCAGTCGGTGCCGTTTCCAGTGGGCAGGAGTTTCCCGGTTCGTGCTCCAGCTGGGTCGATGAAGTCCAGGATGATTTTCGACGCTTTTCCTGATACGCCGGCTACACTTGCTTGTGGTAATCCCAGCAGAGGCACGCCGTTCTCAGAGATTGGAAACGTCGTGTCGACCACCTTCTGCGTATTGGTGTTGAACGACCGTACAGTGCCTAGCAGCTCCTGTTTTCCTCCAGCAACTTGTTGCACGGCACGCTTGGGCGTGCACAACCCTTCATCAACGGCATAGACCCCGACCATGCTGCTCAGATTGCCGCAGTTCCCCGAGTAATCTACACTGGCGTCCTTCACCCCGACTTGGGCAAAGGTATACTCCACATCAATACCTTCTTCCTTGTGCTTTGGGCTTGGAGGGGAGATAATCATTACTTTCGAGAGCGAGGAGACGCCGCCGCCCATGCCGTTGAGCTGACGGCCGAATGTTGGGTCAGGAGAGCCCATTATTGAGAGGAAGATAGGGTCCCATGAGGAAGGTGTGTTAGGTGACGAAGGAAGGGAGGTAGAAGTTATGAAAACTCCTTTGGAAGTACCGCCTCGGAGGAAGGTGGCTGGGAGAGTATTGCCAGTAGTCGTGACACCTTCTTGTTCTCTCTCAACCCGAGCAGGTGCAGTGGGCCCTGAGGAGCTCATCTTCCTGGCAAATTTTACTGCGTGACCAGATGCCCCATGATGGAAGCGCGGTGCGCTTGCTCTTGCGCCTAGCCTTACCCGTCCAAGCATATTATTAGTCCAGCAACAAAACTGGCTTAGAGGGCCGACAGTTTAGACGCACTAGCGTTCAGCTATGTCTGTCTGTGTGCCTAAAAGCCCACTCCACCTGTTGGAATGAGGGTTCTGGGTTGGATTGGTCCTGTCAATCAACTTCAGAAAAGATGTTCAGCCGTTATGTATCCCATGTCAGAATGACAGACGCTGGAGTTTTCTGCACGGACTCAGGATCTACCCAAGTCAACCTAACGGCCGAAAGCATAAGGAACGAGCATAATCGAGTGTTTTTCACTGCACCTGAATTCTAACGTTTGCAAAGGACGAGCAAGCAAAAGTCGATGATGACGGTCTTGAGAAAGGGAATCTTATCCGGGTATGGCGAACCCCGCACTTGCCGACACTGCCGACGCCCAGCCGATCACGCCAAACACGTGGATCACGACTAATTTTGGCACAAGCCGACCCATCAGATCAACGAAGGTTTTCTTTCAACTCCACCTTGACAGCGTCGTCGCAGTGACTGTTGAACACCTCCCAACAAACCAACGCAGGTCTTCTATGTTCTGAGAGACAAGAGACCTTGTCTTGTTTCTTTCTTTTTCCCGTCAAGACAGCGACAGTTCGCACCCGAGGGAACTTGGAATTTTTTGTAGAGCCCCTGTGGTTCGAGGTCACCGTTTTCGCCGCGACTGATCCGGTGTGCCCATCCCCCAGAAAGGCTCCAGGTGACCGCCCTGTTTGCCAAGTTGGACAGCGAGAATTCAATTCGGAGGGAGTCAGGCAACCTTTGCTTCTAGCCACGACTGTCCTTTCTCGTGTGTCGTCTCCTCCTTTCCCCTTGCCTCTAGTGGCCAGTTTGCCTCCTTGGACGTCACTCTTTTCGTCCAAGACATTGCTGCTAGCCCTGGCTTCTTCCCAGCAGACATAGAGGTACGTGGGGCTTATCGTCAGACGTAATGGACCCATGTCATTCTGACTCTCATTTATCTTCCTTTCTATGACTCTTTAGTGAGAGGCTGGCCCAGTCAAACCGTGTCGCGTCATGTCCTCCTCAAGCCACCTCTCCTCCGCATCCACAACACCCACACCGACCGCATCCAAGCTTCCAGACCCCAACCCGAATACGGACCACCGTATACTAGCTGTAGTCATCATCCTAGGCATCGTCGGTGCCTTTCTGCTGGGCTACATCGTACACATCACGCTGCAAGTCAAGAGGCGGCAGGACAAGGAAGCCGAAGCTACGGGCCCGTATCAGGGCACATTGATAAATAGCGATGAGCACCCCGCAGCGCAGATCACACCGTTTGGGAGCGGGGTTGGGGGGTATAGTGGGCCGAGATTCAGTGAGGATTTTTCCTTGAGATATATATCTATCAAAGATTGCTGATTTTGTGTACCGTGTATCATTTAGAGCATAAACCAGGAGAAGACATGCGAATAGCCATTCGCAGACCAGACGGCGCATGGCACTTTGCCGACTCGCGAACGCCGTTCACCCCCGTCGGCGTCAACGAGCTGGACGTCGTACCCTCACCCATATCCTCCGCCACAAGCTTACTGTCATTCAACACCCGCTTCCCTCCTCCCGTGTCCCCTGCCTCTCCTCTGCACCCTTCCAACCATTCGCATTTCAGGTCCAGATCACGGTCTCAATCGCAGTCGCAGTCTCAGCACAGGATGAATATGAGCACCAGCACCAGCGCGACGCGGTCGGCGTATGATTTGAATTCGGATTGGAGTCATCACCGTGACAAGGACGTGCCTCCGCTGCCGGTCCCTCCTCAACCGGCTTATCATCGTGGTGCTGAGCCGTGTAGGGAGCACTTTGATGATGGCCGTTCGGATCTTTGATTTGTTTTCCTCTGTGGGATATGGACCTTTTGCTTTGTTCTTTTTATTACCTTTCGTTTGCTTCATAATCTGCTTTTTTGGGTTCCTCGGTTGCTTCACGTTCATTTCTCACCTCGTTCATTCGGCTGGTTATACTTGAATACTATTTGGCACGTCCATGACTATCTATTCTTTCCTCTTCTCATCATTTGTACAAATTCTTGCATTCACATTCAACACGTCGCTTTCCATCTCCGCATATTCTTGCACATTCTTCTTGTCCTCTTTCTGGATTATGATTTCCCTCATGCCTCATACTATTTACACTTTGCTATATTTTTTCTTTGATAGGTTTTACGAGGCTGGTATTGTGATATATATGATATGAATTATTCCTATGTATACTGAATTTTCCCTCATCAATTTTCCTGCAAATGCTGAGTAGCAATCGACACTAGTCTAGCTTTTTACAGCCCCCTTGTCCTGGTAGCGGTGCTCTGTGAGAGGTACTTACTTCCCCAATGACACAAGCAATTGCCGGTGAAGGCTTCGGAGGGGTGGAATTTCTGAATGAGGACCCCTATCCACCACGTGATGCGCCGCGTTTGAACGCTTCGGCTGAGCCACCTTTGACTTCAGCCGTCTCTCATTCTCAACTCGAAAGTCACCAGTTACGACCACATCTTTCAAATACCCCCTGCAGCGCAGCTCAAGCGTCTCCTCCAACCATGGACCCTTTCGAAGTCAGAATGCAATGCATCGATCTTCTGCGTAAACTCAACGCGTCAGTACATTTTTCTCAATCCTCTGAGAAAAGAATGCTAATCTTTTTCTTTTTCAAAGTGCAGCTCGCAACAATCAATATCAAAGCTAGTTACTTTTGCTATCAAACACTATCCGCCTTGCGGGGAGGATATCTGGGACTGTATCGTTGAAGAGACGCAGAAGGTTTGTCTGGACTCATACCTCTCAAACAAGGTCAAAAATCTGACCTGCAATCTAATTTCTTCTTTTACATTTAGGGCTCAATAAACGCACGCATAAATATTCTATACTTCCTTGACTCCCTATGCGAGGCCTGCTTAAAGGTGAAAGCTCAATCACGATCAGAGCGATCAAGAGCGGCCAACGCGAGTGGGCTGTACGTCCAATTCGTCTCGCGAGACCTGACGAAGCTCGTTGAGTGGATCGTACCGGAGGGAAGACAGGGACTGCCCAATCTTTCGAGTACGAAGCAGGTACGCTTCGTTCTCCAAAATTCCATGATCTGTCTGGCTGAAGGTATCCGCCGTGGGCCAGATTCTACAGAACTGGAGAAGCAAACGCTACATCGACCCTCAAAAGATCGACGACGCCTTCCAGTTCCTCGACTCCCGCCCCCAACTCACCTCATCTACCTCCACCTCTTCAACCACCACCACAGCAGCCCCAGTTGCTTCCACCTCACCCTCCACCTCCACAACTGCCACCACAACCACAACGGCCGTAGAAAAAGAAAAGCCCCTCTCCAAACACGAAGTGAACAAACGCATTGAGCAAGACCGGGAGCGACACAAAAGGCTGCGCGAGCGGCGGTGGGTGCAGCCGACGTCGTACAACCCCGCGTCGCTGCACGCGCCGCAGTTGGCGTCCTTCTTCCCTTTGGCGGGGCCGCCTTATCCTACCGTCCCTACTGGTCAATCTGTATCGTCAGGGGCGCAAGGGGGCAGTGGAAGTGGCGGGACAGCAACAGGATCGGCGGCGAACGTGGGCACAGGCGCGGCGTGGCAGCAGCAGGAAGAACTCCCTCTCGACATCGAGTTCGAGAACGAGTGGGAGACGACAAGTGACTTCAATGAGGACGATGAGGAGGCGATCAAGGAGGAGGCCCAGTTGGCGTTTCCGGATAGTTGGGGGCCTGATTGGCGGTATGGATGATGGTGAGAGGGGGGTTGTGTTATGGGGGCGGTGTTGTAAGGTGCTGGGTGCTGTGTGGTAAGGGGTTTTTTGTGTGTCGCTTTATGGATGTCTGATGGATTGGGTTTTCAGTTTTTTTTTTGTATTTATGGTGTTGGCTGCTTATTGTAAGTCTTTGCTCTTCAGACGGGTCGTTGATTAGAAGCATGCTCATTGAAAGCGAGCTCTCAGGTAAAATTACAATCTAATACCAAAACCATTGCTCTGCCGGCTTCTTTGGTGCTCTGCAATTAGGATTTGGGAGAACCGCATAGTGCTGTCTACATCATCCAAGCCCTCTTCCGCATGCCTCGCTACTCCCAGCAGCCTCAAATCACTTTCTCTTTCAATCACGTCGACCCATTCTCCTCTTGAACCGCAGAATCGTCCCTACACTAATTGTTCTCGAGGGTATCTTCATTAAGGAGGGTCAGCTCCAACTTTCAACTTTCTTAGAGCGCAGGGAGTCTGACATTTTCAAGGAGCCAGTAGAGCTCACCCAAGCTGTCCACGAGCTCGATGTCAAGAACGGTCAAGATCTTGTGTACCGGGGTCGACTGCTTCCAAGGGGGTTGTGCCGAGAACTCTTGCGCGGAGTGTTTCGAGTTGCGGAAGTGAAGTTAGCATCCATTCCAGCTGAACCATAGGAAGGCCTTCTATATCCAAATGAGGAACGTTTCCCCAACAGCTGAACTCCAAGTCTCCCATGTCCGCTTGGTTCTCCAGGCCTCCGTGCATCTTGGTGAACACGAGGCGGAGGGCGCCTATTGGCCTTTTTCTTTTCTTTGACGGGGCCTCCTTATCCTCGGTACCTACCAGCTCTTCTGGATTTTCCGGAGAGCAAGGGGATACCGGAAGTGGTGAGAAAGCGACAGGATCTCGGACGGCGGCTGCGACTGGGTTAGCGTGGCAGCAGCATGGGAGAACTGCCTCTCGAAATCGAGCTTGAGAAGGAGCGGGGGACGACAAGCGATTTTAACGAGGACGATGAGGAGGTGCGGTCGGTGTTTCCCGACAGTTGGGAGCCTGCTTGGCAGTACTTATATATGAGAGGAAGGTTTTTTAGGTGGAGTTCAACTGCTGCTGTACAATCAGATGGTGAGGATTTTATGTCGTTTTACAAACGCGGAGTCCAGATATCTAATGCATGCTTTCTTAGGTATTTTATCCATTGCTGTTCGCCAATTATGTATTGTAAATGTGAGCTTTCCAACAGTCGTTGTGGTCAGGGCATACTAATTAGGAGCCGTTCATGGAATAGAATCATATCCACGTTGTAGTGAGCCATGCCTCTCAATCCCTTCCAGTATTGCTTCTCAATGTGCTCTTCACTGTCACTACAGAGCTGTATATACAGATCTTTTTCAGAGGGTTCTCCGGGCTCCCGGGCCGATCCATTTCGTTCGCCACCTGTCACGTGGTCATTTCATTGTCTCCCAAAAGAAGTCGCAAAAAAAATTACAAGGACAAGCGGGAATATATAAACTCTTATCGAGGCTGACTTTGATCCCTTTGATACCCCTCCTTTGATACCCTCTTTAGGGCCTGGAATCAACGTCGCTGTGGTGAGCCTAAATTTTGGGAGCCATCGACTCGGACACTTGATTAATCTTTCCTCTCCTGGAGGGCAGGCCGTCTATATATCGAATCACTGAAGAGTTTAGCTGCGTCTCGTGAAGCATGAAAGATGGAAACATCGACACCTCCTCGCAGGACCGTGGGGGAGAAAAGTGCTTGGACAAAACTTGCACGACGTGTAGGGAACTGGACTCCTTGGACGACGTAATCGCCGCGGCAAAGAGCCGCCTTCAAGGACTCATGAAGACTCGAAATAGCCTACAGGCGACGGTCGACAATCTCCATAAGACCATTTTCGGCCGTTTCCCTTACGAGCTCGTGGTGCGCGTATTCGAGCTCGTCGTCCTCGACGACGACCCTCATAATATTCGTGCCTATCGCAGGGCACGGCTACGCCTGGGTGCGATCGCAAGCAGTTGGCGCAAAATGGCGTGGACGACCCCCAGCCTCTGGACAACTTTGCCCCTTGATATTGGACACCATACGCGGAAGGATCATCACCGGCTTGCGAGGGAGTGGCGGGATAGGTCGGCACCGCATTCTCTGCGTTTTGTCGTCGATTTCTCTGCAGTCGGGATTGTGTCCGACGAAACTGCTTTTCCCTACGTTGATCTTATAAATCGAACCTGTCATCGGTGGTCCAAGCTCGATCTGTTCTATTGGACACCAGGCATGCTTTCACGCTTGAGTGTGCCGTCTGATCTGAGTACCCTTCGCCTTGTGTTGGCCAAGGTGACCAAGACGATGCTTCAGGGGGCTCATGTGCATACTCCCTATCTGTTCAGTCACCTCTCATCTGGCTGTTGGAAACAAGTCACGCATATGGACATTGATGGGCTCTTGATGCGTGAACTTCTGCTCCTCCCTGCGCAGGCAAAGCAACTCAAAACTCTTCGTGTGAAAGTGAGAGCCGACCCACAATTACTTTCGCCCATGGTACAGAAGACACCGGATGTTCACAAAAACCTGACTGTTCTTTGCATCGAGGCCATGCAGAGCCGCCATCTTGACCTCGGCGAACTCTTTCACAATAATGAACTCCCGGCACTGGAGAAATTCAAGTTGAAGATACACATAGGTGATCTGCCAACGGATTCTCTCTTGCAGCTCTTTGCCACATCGTATTCACGTTACTTCTGCGGAAGCTGAAGACCTCATAGAACCCGCACGCAGCGTTCCTTTACTGGAAAGTCTTCACCTCACTGGCGGTCCATGCGCGGAGTGGGGTCCGTTCTTCGTTGCGCTCGCTGATATGGAATCTTGCTACTTCTTCGACAAGTGGTGGGTTCGCATTGAGCAGCATCTACTCCCCAATCTGAAGAGCTTCAAGTTGAAGGGAAAGTATTTCTTCCCCTGGAATTGTCTCTATGGGCTCCTGTTCCATTATACCAAGCCAGACGGCACAATCCAGCGTCGTGCACTGGAGAAACTCACCGTATTTGTTTACTTCGAAAATAACTCTGCGCCCGCGCCCGTGATTCGCCGCGAGGTCCTGTACCGTATGCTGGACCTGCATCAGACTGGCACTCTTATCAGCATTTCGGTTGGCATATCCAGTTGGCCAGGGTACTCTTGGCAGTTGTCTTTTGACAAGATCAGACAGGATTTTGACCAACAGCTCATAAGTTGCGCGATGGCCGCGGCAAACAGTCCTTACCACTTTGGACACTTTTGGGAAGCTGAATGCTCGTGAAGCCGGGGGAAGTGGGACCAGGCGAAGAGATTTGTAGCTGTTATCTGTAATGCTCTGTAGTGCTGTAACAAAACGATCGATTCGACACCAAGAGCCCTGGACTCCGGGCCGAATTTGCTGACTGCCACATCACGTGGGCTTCTCATTGTTTGCCAAATGAAAAACTTAAAGAAGCTCCAGCGCACCGTGCACAGTGAACTACAACTTAGTCTTCAAGGGCACTCAGAGAGTATAAAAAGCACTCTTACCGCGACTAATCTCTCTCCCAATCTCTCGGTTGCCGCGAAATTTATCATTGCTGTGGTGTGTTCATCTTTAGGTAGTTATTAACTATCTGACCTTCCTGCTAGTTTAGTGCCGTATACTACATCGCACCAGAATCCGTCTGCCTGTTTTGAAAAAATGGCTCATTGTCCTTGCGGAAACATCGACACCTCCTCGCACGACTACCCGGAAGAAACGTGTCTGGACAGATTCTGCACAACTTGTAGGGAATTGGATACATTGGACTTGATCATCGCTGCGACGAAGAGCCGCCTAGAAGGACTAATGAAGGCTCGAAATAAATTGCATACGAAATACACCGGGCTTCACAAAGGCGCGGTCAGTCGTTTTCCATTCGAGCTCGTCGTACATGTCTTTGAGCTTGTTGTTGAGGGGGACAACCCGCGGGATATTCGTGCCTATCGTAGGGCACGCCTGCGTCTGGGTGCTATCGCCCGGAAGTGGCGTAAAATAGCGTGGTCGACCGCCAGCCTCTGGACAACCTTTCCGATCGATATAGGCCTCGACACGCAGAAGGATCATCTAGAGCTTGCCTTGGAATGGCTGAATCGGTCTAAACAACTTCCTCTGCATCTGATCGTGGACTTTTCTCCAGATGTGCTTGTTGCAGGCGACCCCGCCCTTGTGTACGTTGGCATCATGAATCGATTCTCTCGTCGTTGGTCCAAGCTTGAGCTGTTGCACTGGACTCCTGCCATGCTTGCGGGCCTACACGCCCCATATGGTGCCCCTGCTTTAAATGACCTCGTCCTTGTGTTGACAAAGAACATTGGAAAGGCGCATATATACTTCGGTTCCTTGAAAGAACTCCCGATTCGCTGTTGGGGACAGGTCCCGCATATGGACATTGATGGGCTTTCGATGCAAGAACTTCAGCAGCTCCCTGCGGTTGCAAAACAGCTCCAGACTCTGCGTGTGAGAGTACCTGGCGTACAGCCCTTTAGACCCATCATGAAGGCAACGCCGGATATTAACAAGAACTTGACTGTCCTTGACATTGAAATCATGGACGGCGCTCATGAGCTTCGCTGGCTCTTTGGTAATGTTGATCTCCCAGCACTATCGAAGTTGAAATTGAAAATACACAACAAAGGTAGTCTGCCAGCAGCTGCTCTCATCCGGCTATTTGTCTCGTCAGCCTTTCGGTTGAAGAAACTGCGCATTCACCTTGCTTCTGTGGATGGCGAGGACCTTATAGAACTAGCACGCAAGGTGCCTCTGTTGGAGAGTCTTCACCTCACAGCTGATCCTGATGACCCACGTTCCGTGTGGGACCCATTCTTTTGTGCGCTGGCTGATACAGGTCTCGATTCGAACAAAAAGCCCATCCACGTCGAGCACAATTTACTCCCTAGTCTTAAGAAGATCAAGTACAAAGGAACGCGCTCCTTTCCTTGGTATGCGCTCTCTGGACTTTTACTCCCTCATTCCAAACCAGATGACGGCACAAAGGCCCAGCGTGCATTGGAGAAAATCGTTATTTTTTCGTACCTAGATTACGCATTGACAACGCCTGTTATCGACCGCGAGGTCCTATGTCGCATGCTCCACCTATCCCGGACTGGGGTCTACATCGACATTTCAGTTGGCGTCTACAGATGGCCTGATTCCTGGCGATTGGTATTTGACAAGATTGGGCAGGACGCACTAGTACACCGGCAGCTCGAAGATCACGCGAGGCTTCCTTCATATGCTACTCAATTGGGACCTTATTGGGATTATCTGGCCGTCCAGGAAAACGAATCCAGGAAAAGGCCGCCCACTGGTGGGCTGATGATACCTATCCCACTGCGAAGAATTAGGCTTGATCCTACTCAGCGGAGGTAGGCTCATGCCACCAGAGGTGTCTAAGTATTACTCTGATTGTACTTGATTGAGATGTACCCATGGTGCACTCCTTGGGGATAAGGGATGTCTAGATTGTAGCTGGGGAAGAGCTCTAAACCAATTCACAACTTAGGCCTGGAGGCTGATTATGCTGTATATATACCATGACAACATGATCCTATGCGTCGTTCTGAGTCATGTAGAAATCGATTTTAGTTCCTACATGGCAGAAATGAATTTTGAAGCCTCCCCGCTTCCGACGAGATACGGCAAAAGAAATCCATCAAGCTGGGTCTGAACAAGGACAGATGTTGGTCCCATACTTCGCTGGACAGTGCCCAAACACTTACTTACAGGAGAAATCATGAGGCGTTGCGAGGTCGATCTGATTCACATTGGCTATCCTACAGTGTTATGCTGCTCTGGTGTCTTTCGTGGTTTTTTCGAAGCATCTCTTCAATATTCATTGTTGTCCCCTTTGACTTCGCCGCAGATCACCTGCACTTTACTAGTACTCCGTCCAGCATTCAGATACCGCAGTTCAAAGTGCAAAAGACCTTGTATCTAATCGATGCTCCGGCTTATGTAGCTTCACTACGTACCACACATTGTCTACATTTACTGAATCCATAAACAATCTTACTGAAGAAAACACGGCAGCGTTGGTAAGACTATAGATTCGAGCCTCGAGGTGGTTCAGTAAAGATAATACTCAAATTGATTCGCACGCAGTTACGCACCGGCAACCGCCGAGAGCTGGTCGAATCACTGACTGGGCGGGCCCGAATCATCTGGTTTCTGCATCAACAGTCAAGCCGACCCCATACCAAGTTCTCTTTTCAGACCCTCCATTATCTCTGCCGTTGATCGCACTGAAAGCACCAGCGGTAGTGCGCATTCACAATTGAGTGAGCGTTATCTACTTCGTGTGTTTTAATGGCCATTTTCCACTCCTGACAACTTTCTTGACAACCTAGCTAGGCATGGCGAGATGTCGCTCCTGCGGCAATGTGGATACTTTTCAGCACGATCATCGCGAAAAAACATGCCGTCAGACCTCTTGCCAGACTTGCAGAAGTTTGGACTTCCTGGATGAAGAAATCAAAATCATCAAAGCCCGATTAGAATTCTTGATGGATAGTCGGGATGACCTACAGTCTAAATTCGATGTGCTGCATAAATCCATTGTCGACCGGCTGCCTGTGGAGCTTTCCATGCATGTTTTTCAGCTTGTCATAGAAGATTACCGTGGTCTCAAGAACTATCGAGCTTACAGGACCTCTCGACTCCGCCTGGGTGCTGTCTGTCGGAACTGGCGTAGGATTGCGTGGTCAACACCTCATATATGGAGTCACCTGGTGGTCCTTCTGGGACCGAAAACGAATGAAAGCTATATCAAGCTTGCTATAGACTGGCTTGGTAGATCTGGGCAACTTCCGCTTCGCATCCTGGTAGCTCTGCGCCGCCAATATGTGACATCCTGGCTCGGACGGACGCAAGAACAGAAATTTTATCCCTTACTCGACTCCATCAACCAATCCTCAGATCGCTGGCAGGAGCTGGCACTGCTTTATCTAACACCTACCATGTTGTCGCGTTTACATGACGTTCAAGGAGCTTCGAATCTTCGTGATTTGCAGGTCTGGTCCAACACGAGTCCCCCCGGCCGTCTGAGCATAAGCAATGCAGCCCCTCACTCAGTCGAGCTGGTAAATATTCCCTTGGACTCCCTCAGATTTCACTGGAGCAATCTGACACGCTTGAACGCACGGGGATTAGACGTCAACAGCATCCTGGAGGTCCTCTCGCTAGCACAGTGCCTTGAGCACTTTGACGTCGTATGCTTAGGAATAAATCACTCCGAACCAATCGCGCCTGCTCGTTCTATTACTCACAAGCGCTTGAACCTTTTCAGACTTGAAAGCGTCTGCTCTGCGAACGCTCTTAGTCTATTGTTTATCCATTTGAAGCTCCCTGGCCTTTTTGAAATCGATATCGAAGCACCCCTAGGAAAGCTATCTGTAGACATTTTCTCATTATTTTTGGAGCAATCCGCTTGCCTCTTGAAGACGATCCGCCTGAAGCAAGTTCTTTTAACAGGCGATGAACTGATAAATATATTCAACAAGGTGCCCACTGTACAGCATCTCACTTTGGTGGCGAGCACGATGGATCCACCCTTAGCATGGACACCTTTCCTTTGCGCTCTTTCAGGCTCGCCAACTCCAGATAATCTGCAGGTAGTGATTCCCGATCAGCCTCTACTGCCATTTCTAGAGGAATGCCGCATTGTCAGATGCCACTTTTTCCCTTGGTACACCATTCCTGGCATTTTCTCTTCAATTGAACACGCGGGTGTCTCTCGTCCCAGGCCTCTGAAGAGTCTGGTAATTTTTGCCCGGTGCATCGTTAATCATGAAGCACCGGTGATTGAACGACACGTGCTCTATCGACTATCGGACCTATATGAGGATGGGGTCAATCTTGACATTACAGCAGGGTATCTGAATGAGCGGAAGGACATTTTCAAGCTGTCCTTCGACAAAATCAGGAAAGACTTGGAGGGTGATAGAGATTGGTCGATGGCCCTCCCCGATCCATCGGACATTAATTACTTCTGGGATTTGACGAAATAACAAATACAACAATATTCCTGCGAAGAGGTAGCAGTGTATACTCTATGTTAGGTCATAGATAGGAAGAATTCACCATCTCGTCTATCTCGACAGAAATTAACTAAAGCAAAAACGTTTATGTTCACGGTTCAACAAACTTGTCGTCGACCGATGCCGAGTTAATGATGATGACGTTCTCCGCCATCCCACCTGGAGTTATCGTGTTTGTGCTCGATTGGCCTTCAAAGCGTAGATTTGACAGATGAGGTAAGGTCGAAGGCTGGTCCTTGCGATGCTCTAGAAGAGCTACTCGAGCGACCATGATTATTGGTGCCATCCCCTATATACACATCGTTTAGTCTCATTGCCCTTTTTACTTAAAGAAAGACCACGAACCGAAATCGTGAGCACGAGGACTGTACCCCAAGTAGTTAGTGCAAACACTCGTGTGTCCAACGCAGAAGCGCTCGAGGGTACCGCGGTGTCAATCCCATACACGAGCAAGGAAAACGAATAAAGTGCTGAGGATTGTACCACTATGTCGAGGATGTGTCGGAATTGACGTCCGGAGCTGACGTTCATCTGCGTGACAGAGTGGATTCGATACATTATCAAGAGCGTCGTGATAATACTTGTAGAAGTGGACGTGAAGAGGGTTGCTGAGAGCAAGCTGTTGATAATATGGCTCTGGCGAGCTGAATTGACTTTTTCAGGGGATAAGACGGCCTGGTAAGCGACGGAAGAAATTGAAAGCGCTGAGAAAAGGCACTTCAGTTATTTTCCTGTAGATTTTATCGGCTGACTTGCCAATTTCTGAAAGGAGCAGGGCAATCGGCAATGCAATAACTCGCAGCGAAGAGCTCCAGACATGAAAGCATCGCCAAACCTATGCAGGAGGATATTAGTGCCCCGAGTCTGAGAGATGAAAAGCCGTGTACTTACGAGCAATAGGTCGGCGAGGATGATGACGAGATACATGAAAACCGGAGTCGCAGTGATAATCCAATTGGGCGGATCAAACAAGGAGTTGAAGACTGAATCTTGGGTGGTCCCATTCTGGACGAATTGCCACACGAGCAGCCACCATTGACAAGCGAGCTGGGCTACGCTCAGCACGTATAGTGAAGAGATGATAGCGATGATGACGCCACGCCTGTGTGCCTTCCTTGTCACTAGCAGCCAAGTTAACTTATTAATTCAGTCGAGCACTAGAATTTTCCTTACGACTTACTGTAGAGATAAAGGGTCCCGAAGTAGACCGCAGTGTAGATCCCTGGAGTATAGAAGTCATGCCAAGGATGCGGGATGATTATGTCGTACTTACCCATTAGGAACGTGTAGAGGATGTTGGCGTTCAGGTTTGTACTGATCTCCGATTGCTCAAGGGCTACGGGGATCGAGGGTCCTTGTGTGTCGGCCATGGGCGATCTAGCTGCAAAGATGCTGTAGAAGAGCCAATGCTTTTATACCATTATTCTTCAAGCTCCACCAAGGAGTGGACCCGAGTCCATTTTGAAAGACGAGACCGCCAGGACAATCAATTGAACGACTGAAAAGGCTCGGTGGCATGGAAGTACTTCAAGCAATCAAACTGCACATCAAGTCATCAGTCTTGGAGTTCTGACTTACTGAAATCTCACTATCAAACTGAGATGTCCACTGCAATACTGTCCGTCTCTGAAATACGTTAGCATGCCTTTTTGAGTATTCCGTAGTGACCAACACTGAATGTTCAATGTGTTTGGAGATACCTGCAATATTCAATAGCTGCAGTTTAGAATCAGGGACGACTCACCAGGAAGCTGGACGCACTACGTTCAATTGCCTGCTGTACTGCTATAGGAGCCCGGGAGCTTTTCCATCTATCATCCAACCACCAGCGGATCTGCCTTGTCATTGCGTACATGACAAGTCGCGATAGACCGGCCTCTTTGGAGAGTAGGATCTACCGATATCGCCAGCAGTTAAACGGACAAAAGCTTCTGCATCATTGATCAGGATACAGTGCGCCCTTGATATGACAATCGATTTTTTTTCTGCACCATGCGAAGGCAATGCGAAAGAGTGCTCGAGTAAGTACCTCATATCCGCGGAGATGAAGCCGGAATATGGACATGGGTTGAGCAGGTGTGGACTATCATCTATATCCCTACCTTTGGCGAGCATCATTAGACCAAGAGCCAGAGTAATTGGTTGGTTGGTACAACAGTCAGCTTGCATTCAGTTTCGACGTTGAAGTTAACGTTTAATGATGATGACCTCGTCGAGTTCGGATCAACCCGAGTGTCATTGATGCTTAGTCATACTCTGCAGCCTTGTGCGCTGCCTCTCAACTGCCTCCAAACTGCTTCTTTACCTGCACTCCACTGGGACGAGCAGAATCCGAGAACATTTCCATTCTGTAAAGCCCTTAGGCTGCCTTTTTTTGGCCGGTGGCTTCCCCGTCCTTTACGTCTATATACTTTGTTTGACAAGTCCTTGACAACCTTGACCAACATCCCCCTCTTCGCTCTTATCTCTATGCCACGAAGAAGCAAGCCGCGTTGTCAGTTTGCTAGGAGCTCTTGTTAGCTCACGGGCGTCAATGAAGTCTGCGACGTCGTCAAGTAAGTTGTATTCCTTTTTAGGATCAGCTTCGTCGGAGGATTCTAAGTCCTGCGTAAAATATTTCTGCTCAAGCCTTCGAGAAGCGTAGGGCACGTAAGCTGCGTGTTTTCGACGTCGGGAATCTCGATTTCGAACCTGCGGCACAACCTGTCGAGCTGCTAAACAGGGCGCAATGATTTGGCATAAGTACACGCAACGTCAGGGATCCGCTGTCTGTGGCTATTCGTCCTCCTAACTATCCTTTTGTCGCTTCGCAAGCCCTCACATCCCGTCCTGTATCATGGCCAGGCCAGATCCCTTTGATTATCTCTCGTCTGAGCACTCGAGCGACGAGGTCGTCCAGACTGCCACAGTCGGAGTGGGTCTCTCTGATCCCAAGCATTCGCAAAGGTCTAGGCAAATGCTCGACTTGGTCAACCGTTTACACAGCACAGGGTGGGTGACTTTTAACAATGTTTTCAGACTGTTGCTCATTCATAATAGTGTTCAAGTCGATATAGACCTCCCGCAGATAGCTGTCATTGGCTCTCAGAGTGCTGGGAAGTCTTCGCTTATTGAAAGCATTTCTGGGATCACCTTGCCGCGTGCTGCCGGCACCTGTACGAGGTATGCCCAAGAGCCATTCTATTGCGCTATTCAAATTAACGACATGCAACCCTCTAGATGTCCGACTGAGTGTCGCCTTTCCAAGAGCAAAAGCCCCTGGCAGTGCACAGTGTCCCTCCGTTTCACTACTGATGCGCAGGGCCAGATACTCGGTCAAGCACGTAACCAGGTTTTCGGCGACATAATGTATGACAAGGCGGAGGTTGAAGATAGGATTCGTCGTGCACAGAAAGCCATTCTGAACCCCACGAAGCCTGCCAAATTTTTCTTAGAGGAGGAGGAGGACGACGCCGAACCGGAGTTGACTTTCTCAAGCAATTGCGTCAGTCTGCAGATCAGTGGACCAGACGTTGGCGACCTTTCCTTCGTCGACTTGCCTGGTAATACTACGTCTGCATATCTTACTCGCTGGCTGATCTATCTTGTACACAGGTCTCGTTGCCACTATTGGTTCTAATAGTAAGGGTGGCGAGAACGATATCGCTTTGGTCGAGAGCTTGGTGACCACGTATATCAAGAAACAAAATTGCATAATTTTATTGACGGTCGCCTGCGAAAGTAAGTCGTTTCTTTGGCCCGACAATGTTTGACAGCATGGCTAATCGTATCCTCAGCCGATTTTGAAAATCAGGGCGCTCATAGACTGACGAAACAATATGACCCCCAGGGTCAAAGAACAATTGGTGAGGCGCTTTTCCTGATCTATTTCGTCGTTGCTCATGGTATTGCGAAGGCGTCCTGACCAAGCCTGATCGCATTCAATCCGGGGACGAGATGAACTGGCTGTCCTTCATTCGAAATGAAAGGGAACCACTGGACAACAACTGGTTTTGCGTCAAGCAGCCAAACTCTCAAGAGTTGAAGGCCAAGATGACTTGGGAGCAAGCGCGGAAGAAAGAAGACGAATGGTTTGCGTCGACGGCTCCCTGGTGCGAGCTCGACGCCACGCACCAACGCTACCTTCGTACGGCCAATTTGATGGAAAGGCTCAGCGTGATCCTTTCAGATTTGATATCAAAAAGGTGGATAACGAATCTGGTTTCCAGAACGCCAATTGATGTTTCTTGACAGGATGCCTCAGATTGCGGAGGAATTAGGCGAAAATATCAGGAATACCCGCAACGCTATCGCCGACTTACCCAAGCCTCCCTCCGACAATCCCATGAGTGAAATCACAGCGCTCTTGCATGGCTTCGTCGTGGATGTCAGCAGGCATGTCGAAGGCGTTCCCAATGTCAATGGTTTGCTGCAAAAGATCCGGCCCGCCCAGCAGAAGTTCAGAAAGGCGGTTCGTGCGACCGCTCCGAATTTTCGCCCTTATGAGAAACGATTTGACGGAAAAAGACACGTTGGTCGAGCGGCATTCCTGGTGGAAGAAGAGGGTGAAGCGTGGGAGGAAGAGGGCAGCGATTCTGAGGCCGAGGAAGAAACGATGATTTCTGGGGTGTACTCTTTGGAGAAGATCTACGTCGATGAGGTCTACAAGCGTGCTCAAGAGTAAGTGATCAGAATGACCTAAGACGATTCCATTTGTCTGAGTGTTTTCGATGAACAGAGCGATCACTCGAGAATTACCTGGTCACACTCCATATCAGGTCCAAAAGGAGTACATCCAAGAGATCATCAGCAAGTGGAAGGCACCAGCAATGAGTCTGTGCAAGAGCGTCTATGACACCATTTCTGACCATATCAAGAAGCTGGTCGCGTCGCACTTGTCGCATTTCGGGCAAGGATATCTCCAGCAGCGTGTGAGGTAAGACCTTGATGATGACGACCGAGAATACACCTCATGAGCATTTTCATAGGACCATCATGCAACAGCATATCGAAGAGTGTAGGACTAATGCCGAGGACCGTATCTCCTGGCTCCTTGAGCTCGAGAGTCGACCTTTCTCCTTGAACACGCATTACTTCTCCGACTATAAGACGAAGTTCTTGACTCATTACAAGGGACAAAGGCAGAAATATGACCAGACTGGACTGGTGTCCGTCCTCGAACGCTACAAAATTGCCAATTACGACGCCAACTCCATTGTTTCTGACTTGAATACTACAGGCATTTCGAAGATTATGTCTGGTCTTGCTGAGGTTGGGCTGCACGGCATCGACCCCTATGAGTTGCAGAAACTCCTACCTCACGACGAGATGGAAAGTGCCTTGACAATCATGGCGGACGTGAGGGCGTACTTCCAAGGTAAATTACTTTTGCTCTGTAAAATGATCATATACTGAATTGTCTTCCTTTTCAGTCGCGTACAAGCGGTTTGCTGACAACGTGCCTCTGGCCATTGATCAAGAGCTTGTTTGCGGAGTTGAGAAAAGATTGCTGGAAGTCCTGCATGGTCAGTTGGGGACAAACACTCCTCGTGGCCATGAGATCTGCCAGGATCTTGCGAGAGAAAGTCCCCAGGTCGCCGATAAGAGGGATGACTTACGGAAGAAGCTGCAGAGGCTGGAAACTGCTCACAGGCAATTGCAGACCGTCGGAGCATGATGTATACTCGAGTAGAGTTGAGTCCTACGCGTACTAGTACTACTTCACAGCTGCACCTCAGAAGTTTTGTCAGTCCCTCTTGAAATCATTTCTTGTAATCCAGTCGATCTCCAGAGTGTGTATACTTTTCTTTTTCCATCTTAAATAGTAAAAGAATTGTTTATGATACGTATACTCTACCAAATTCGCAGCGAGGTGTCTTTGAACCCACGATCGAGCTAAAAACGGCGAAATGCACCCGAGTCCTTCATTTGGACCTACGTTCATCTACGCCATTTCGTCCTTCAGCTAGCCCCTTCCCCGCGATTTTCGAGCAAGTTCTTGTACTTATCACTTATTGAACTTTTGGAGGGGGGTCGTTATGTCGTCCTTTGGCAAGTCCCGACTTTCAGGAATGGCCCATCAGTCACATATGGACGGCCATTTTGAGGCCAAACAAATAATATCCCTCTCTTCAAATCCTTCTTGTGGTTTGCATCGAGAATAGGGCGACTCCTGCACTTCGCTTCACCCGTGTCAACAGCACCTGCTTCTGTTACAAGCGCTGCCAGTGGTCAGGAATGGAGGATGAATCTGGTGTCGGTCTCGCGAACCCAAAGCTCTCGCAGGCAAGGAGGCGGATGTTGGATCTGGTGAATCGTTTGCACAGCACAGGGTGAGTCGTAATCGGTTGCTTCTCCACCTCTTTGTATTCTGACACCGGCCGTAGTGTCCAAACTGACATAGATCTCCCTCAAATCGCCGTCATTGGCTCACAGAGCGCGGGCAAGTCGTCTCTCATAGAGAGTATCTCAGGTATCACCCTCCCCAGAGCTGCGGGGACTTGTACGCGGTACGCATGGATAGGACGTCCTCTACATTGGTGTACTAATTCTTTCTGGTCTGTATAGATGTCCCACAGAATGCCGTCTCTCTCGAAGTGAAGGCCCCTGGCAATGCATCGTTTCTATACGAACCACCACAGACCGAAATGGACAACCCCTTGGGCAAGCGCGTACCGAGAGGTTTGGACCAGTGATAAAAGACAAAAATGAAGTGGAAGAACGTATCAGGAGGGCCCAAAGGGCTATCCTCCGCCCTAGCAAACGTGCAGAGCTGTTCTTGAAAGGAGAGGACGAAGGTGATAGCGACCCAGAGTTGAGCTTCTCGAACAATTGCGTCAGTTTGCAAATAAGCGGACCCGATGTGGCTGACTTGTCCTTTGTCGACCTCCCTGGTGCGCATTCTTTTGCGAGTCCGATGGAAGAAATGTGCTGATCAGGATGAAGGTCTTATTGCCAGCGTCAGCTCAAGCAGTAAAGGTAGCACGGACGACATTGCTCTCGTATCAAGCCTCGTTACTTCTTATATCAAAAAGCCAAACTGTATCATCCTTTTGACGGTGGCATGCGAAAGTGCGTGGTCTTGGCTCGTATGAAGCACTTGAATTGACGTATATTTTTTCAGCCGACTTCGAAAATCAAGGGGCCCATCGAATCACTAAAGAGTATGATCCCGAGGGAAAGCGAACCATAGGTAACTTAGAAATTTCTCTATGTGTAGGTCAAGTGCCGGTTGAAGAGAAAACTGATTTCCTTGCTCTCGTTTTTTAAAGGTGTTTTAACGAAACCCGATCGTATTCCGACAGGGGAAGAATCCAACTGGCTGCCATTCATCAGGAACGAGAAGGAAACCCTAGAAAATAATTGGTTCTGCGTCAAACAACCAAGCTCGAACGAGCTCAAAGACAACATGACATGGGACAAAGCAAGGCAAAGAGAAAATGAATTCTTTTCGTCAACTGCTCCATGGAACGAACTCGACGCGGTTTACCAGAAATATCTACGAACTTCCAACCTTGTAGACAGACTGAGCCAGGTGCTCTCTGATTTGATCTCAAAACGGTGCGTAGACTGTACTTGAAGAGTCTTAAGACGCATCCTAATCGTGCTTCTTGTTAAATCAGGCTTCCGGGTATTTACGAGGACCTTGAGAAAAGTATTGTGGCGACGCGAAAATCCCTCTCGGCCCTGCCGCGTCCGCCTTCCAACAACCCTCAAAGCGAGATATCAAGTCTTCTGCATGACTTCGTTGCAGACCTCAAGAAAAATATTGAAGGTGTACCAGATGAAGACGGTCTTATACAGTCCATTCGACCTGCACAGGATAGGTTCCGAAGGGCCATCCGTGCCACCGCTCCGAATTTCCGCCCATTCGAGAGCATTTATGAAGACAAGAGGCACATCAAGCAGGCAACATTTCTCGTGGAGGAGGAAGGAGGTGTTGAAGGCGAGGAGGCAAGCGAAACTGAGGAGGATCTCGAGGACGTGGAGCAAAATCCTGGAGACCTAGAGGAAGGCGGTGCGGTCCAGGATCAAGCATATGATGATGCCTCGGATGAAGGACAAGAACCTGACAACATCTCCACTGAGAGCGAGAAAGGCTCTACTACCGAGAAGACTCCCAGTTGCGCAGGGAGGAAAAGAAAACACCATTCAACGAACAAGATCTACATCGATGAAGTTTTGCAACGGGCACATTTGTAGGTTCCAAATCTCTCATGATTTTGCGGGCGATTAACTATCTTTCAGGGCACGTACTCGCGAATTACCTGGACATTTCCCTTTCATAGTCCAACAATACTTCATCAAATCCATCACCGAACAATGGCGAAGACCGGCCCTGGATCTTTGTGAAGTCGTACATAGTACGATCTTGCAACATGTGAAGAAGCTAGTGAGAAAACACTTCTTGCAGTTTGGTCAAGGTCACCTTGAGCAACGCGTCAAGTACGTATCTATCTACTTGACCCTTTCTGTCAGGACTGACGGGTTATCGATGCCTTTTTCCGTCGCGGTTTTGAAGAACTATCATGCTGCAGCACATCGAAAAGTGTAGACAGCAAGCTGAGGAGAGGATATCATGGCTACTCGAGCTGGAGGATCGCCCGTTCTCACTCAACACACACTATCTTACATCATACAGGGACAAATTCCTGGCATACTACAGAGGCGAGAGGCAGCGGTACGATGGCTCTACTTTGGCATCGACCCTCGCCAAGGCTGGTCAGGGATTCCTTTCACGACCCGAGGACAATCCCTCTCAGGCCGCCGGTGTTGCTAAAGTTTTAGCTGCCCTCGCAGAAATTGGGATAGTCAATCTGCAGGCGCAGGATTTGAAGAAGCTTTTACCCCCCGATGACATGGAGCCCGCTCTTGTCATCATGGCCGACGTAAGGGCATACTTCCAAGGTCCGTCATAGTGGAACTCTTTACTTTACTTATGTTCACGGTCCTGCAGTCGCCTTCAAACGCTTCACGGATGTTGTTCCACTCGCCATCGATGCCGAACTTGTTCAAGGGGTCGAGAAAGACGTTTTAAGAACCTTACACGCACAACTTGAGATCAACGGTCCGCAAGGACACGAAATCAGTAAGGAGCTGGCGCAGGAGAGTCCGCAGGTGGCGGGTAAGCGAGCAGACTTGCAGAAGAAGCTGGAGAGGCTAGAGAGTGCTCAACGGGAATTACTGGGCATTAATTCTTGAGGAGACCCTCTGTATATATTTTGTGAAAATTTTTGGGCTCTTCTGTGCTGACAATATATAGATCGTATGTATTCCCCTACTATTAGATGTACAAAAGCACAGGACGGATTTGTTCGCTCGTCAGCCTCATAGGACGAACAGTCACCCTCAGTAAAACCCAAAAGTCAGGTGTGGGCCAGTAGAGAGTACGCAAATAGTCGGGCCACGGTCAGTTTAGCGGGCCTGACGCAATTTGACTAAAATGCTGTTATTTCGGCCTCCAACTGACCGTGGCCTGAAGACAATAGTCAGGGCAGAATTCATGGGACTGGCAGTTTGTAGTCAGTCTACGTCTGCATACCGCCCACTCAAATCAGCTGGTAGTTAGAAATTCTCATCTATCCATTGGTCCGCTATTTCGTAGAATAGTCATATTATTACTACGGATATTTGTCTATTATACAGTGCAGAAGCAGTAGTATGTAGTTGTCAATCCTTCTTTTTCTTCTTCAGCTCCTTACGCTGTAGGGTATTCCGTTAGTTTTAGACAGTTAAAACAACACTGAAGCTTACTGCCTGGCTTAATGATCGCAGTTCAGCCAAACCGGCCTCAGAAACACAGAAAGGGCTGTCGACAATAGCCTTCTTGATGTCTGAGAGGGAGGTATGAGTATGATAATGTTCTAGACTGTCGAAGTCCAGAGAGGCTTACCTTCTTTCAGCGGCTTTTTTGCGAAGGTGAGCTTGAATGTCTGGCACAATGTCTTCAAATCTTCAATGAGAAGGCCCTGTACGAGATGGGAGTCAGAAGATGGCAAGATATAAGGGAAAATACACACAGAGAGAAGTTTCTCGAGTTCGGGCTTTGAAGGCACTTTGGACAATGTAGGAGTAACAGTCTAGACACGAACGTCTGCACTGCCTTCTCCGACACCCGTGTTGACGTGGTCTTCGATGAGCGAATTATTTTCTCCAGTAGCCGAAAGATCTGCCGTCTTCTTCTTCTCGACAATTGGCTAACGGAGTGTCAGCTTAAAGAAGAGTCAAGAAGTCAAAATTTCAAAGGTACTTACGCCACCAGCCTCTCTCCAGCACGCCCAGAGGCTCGCGATCATTTGCTCAAGGTAGTTGTCGCACAGGAAACTGTTGGCCGAGATCTTGCGCTCAGTACAAAGCAGGCGAGCTACCTTGCAGGTCCTCGCGACTGCTGCAACGAGTTTACATGCAATGGTAGCGTTCCCGATGTTTTCCCATTTGCTGAGCAGCATTCGCCATGCGCCAGAGAGCTGTTGATGTCCCCAGTTCGCATTTGTATCGTCCTCGGAAAGTCCAGGTGCATTCGGATCGGCATCTTCAATGGCTGTGATAAGGCTCGATAGCCCTTCTGATGGCTGTCCGGTGAAATGGTTTGGATATCGTTCTATGGCATTGAGGAAGTCGGCGACGCATTCAACCGTTGGGATGAGAGTTTTAAGCTCGACTAATCAATATGACATGAGATAAACGAAGAGAAACTCTAAGAACAAGCTTACATCGGAGAGAGCGGACTACGAGATGGACAAGCATCAGCAGAGATCAAACAGGCTACAGATAAGAGGACGCACCAGACGGGTCCACGAGAACGAAGTCCACGTCGACGCGGGTCGGAGCTACAGGGCGTGGTGCAGTGACCGGATTTGCAGCAATTCCTGGCAACGCCTGAGGGACGGGATTGGTGCCATTGAGCGGCAGCGTCGCCGAACTGAGCGTTGCTAACTGCTGACTCAACGGAATCTGCGGCGTTGGCGATCCAGACGAGATGGGGGTGGTTGATGATGAGAGCTCTGTGATAAGATTAATGAGTGGCTATGACGCAACGACGCGATGACGCGGCATCTTCAGTGGGAAAGATCGCCGACTTGCCTTTGTTCCCGCCACTTCCTGCCTCTGTCCGTGCCTTCTTTGCGGCGGGGCGATCTTGAGCTTCCCTGCCATTCTCACCATGAATGGCTCCCCCTGCCACTGTGGCCTGTGTGCTCGCGACCTCCTCTGAGTCCTCGGTCCGTCCTCGCTTCGCAGATTGCTGCTCAGCCGCCTCTGGACCTTTTTTCGGGTTAGCCATTGCTGTCAAGACAGACTGGACGACATGGTCTGCCTTCCAGTGTGGGGCACATAGGCGCAGCAGCTCATGGGAATCTTCTAACCGCAACACCACTTCACGATACTCTTTCGGATAGTACTTCTTGTAGTAAGTCTTCAATTTTGACGTCTCTTGTGCACTCGGATCGCTGGGAACTGGGAGTTTGGACAGGATCTCGGTAATGAGCAGCTTTGCTGTTCCTGTGATTGCTCCATACACCGAGCTAGGGATCGGATTTCCTTCCACATCACGTACGCACTTGTTCATGGACGGCCTTGATTTATTTGCTTCACCCACAGCACCTTCTTTTGCGCAGTCCTCGAGGTTCCAAAGGACACTTCTGGGGATGCCTGCTGGACGCGTGGCAGGCCGAAATTCGCGCTCTCCTGGTATCACAAAATTCGCGTTTGAAGCAGGAGGAGCTGGAGTAGGAGGAGGAGCTGAAGCCGGAAGAGGGCTCGGAAACGAAACCTGGACGCTCGGATTTGGAGCAGGTACACTGAGTCGTGGTAAGTATGATCATCTCCTGCATAGAAGTCCTAAACTTACTTTGTATGGGTTCGATTTTGAAGCTCTACGATCATTTGTTGCTGCTTGGAGCACTGCTCCTGGAGAAGCTCAACTTTGTCCAGTAATTTCGAGCGCGCATCGGTTGAGGCTGCAAGACGTCGCGTTATGTCTTGAGAATCCTCGACAAGCTTCCGAACATGTGGGTTTCCCATTAAGTCTTGAACTTGGAGGTCGTTGATGCCAAGATTCTGAACAGACACATTATGGTCTGGATTAATGTTGGGCATGTAGGACATAGAGGAGAAAGGCTGGTTGGCTGAAGGGCTGGAGGAGAAGCTCGAGAAGTAGTTGTCGGACATTGTGGTAATGGAAAGAGTTGTTCTTTTGCTTGAGGTAATGAATGTTCATTTTGCTATTGTCTGAACTTGAAGGCCTGTGGCCTCAATTCGACGCGACGCGTCGAGAATCCAATAATAGCACGCATTTCTCGTTTTCAATCGCAAGTGGCATCTGCTCGCCCCATTCAACAAATGTCCTTCTACTGCTATTGCACATGGTGCTACCCATCAAGTGCCCGCCCATTCACAAAGAGCACTGTACGTGTACACTTTACGAAGGATGATATCGCCTACCACCAATGTCCACCAAGTAATGAGTTGACAAGAGCACACCTTCGCGATTGTATGGAAAGAACACGCGCCTCTCTGGATCGACGCCCAATTCCTTCCTTCAGAGAAGAGACAATATCAGATCTCTCACCTTTAAGCACTCCTCAGGCTCAAAATGAAGTCATGGAGGAGCACAACGAGAGCACGCTAGGTTGGTGATTGATCAAGAACTGCAATGTTATATAACTGACCTCATGATTAGAGCTCTCGGTTCCAGATGCCGAAGAGGACTTGGACATCCCAGTCACTTTGCTTGAGCATGCCAACGAGACCTTTCCAGTCAACCCAATTGAAGAGGATGTTGTGATCCTGGACAGGCCTTCTCCACCTCGGCAGATGGACCACGACAACTCAGATTCAGAATCTAGCCTTTCGGATGACGATGACCCTGTATCTCGCCGCTGGTGGGACGAAGTTTCTGATGGCGATGACGACGTTATTATCCCTCAGACTGAAAATGGAGAAGATGGTCTGAATGAAGCCGCCAACGCTGTTTCGGAGGAGCTCGCAAGTGCTCTCAATACATCTCTTCAAAACCCCGAGGATGATGAATTTTCGCGGGTACCGACTGCCTTGAAGAATCTGAGAGCGGAGCTTCTAGGCGACTATCAGTGTCCAGAATCTCCTCCAGACAGCCCTCCTCAAATTCGTGCCTTATCTCAGACGGAAATCTATTCACTGAAACATTATGCCGTATGGCTGAAGACAAACGGAACTGTCGAAGCATACACAATGCATTCTGATGTCCTCGCAAGTGTTTCTAGTACTGATATCCTCTCTCTTCGTGATGTGAAGAAGCTGGCCGAGAATCTTGTTGACTTCAAGCCTCGGATGGTTGACATATGTGTCAATAGTTGTATAGCTTACACTGGCAAGTATAAGGAACTCAAGCACTGTCCATACCGCGGAAAACCAGGCTCACCTCCATGCAATGAGCCACGCTATCGCCAATCGACTAGGTCAACCAGGGTGCTAAAACCGCGAGCGCAGATCCCCATTCTCCCATTCATGCCCAGAGTTCGCGCTCTGTACTTTAATAAGACCACTTCGAGCATGATGCGGAGTCTTCATTCCTTTTTGCGAAATGCTTTAGAGTTGGTAGCAGCGGCTATGAACAAGAGCAAGGTTCCACGTTACTCGGACTTCGGAAATGGTCAAGTCCATGAAATTCTACGTGGAAAGCTAGGTGTTTTGAAAGACCCACGCGATGTAGCTCTTGCAATATCCACCGACGGCGCTCAGCTTACATTGAAGAAGCAATCAAATAGTTGGTTCGTCTTATTCTTGTTCCTCAACTTGCCAGCCGAGATTCGCTACAAAGTTTCTTCGACGTTCATCCATTTTGCCACTCCCGGTCCGAATCCACCAGGTGATATGGAATCCTTTTTGTGGCCGGTTTTTGAAGAGATGATGCAAGCTTCAGAAGGGATCTGGACTTGGGACACTGTTGACTCGTCCTATTTTCGCCTGCGAGCCACTTTTGTATTGGGATTGGGAGATATGCTCGGGTCTGCGAAGATAAGTGGGTTAGCTGGACATACTGCTCTATACGGCGATCGTTTCAGCGAGACTCAAGCAGCCAAATCGAGCCTTGTACGAGGTTCAAAATCGCTATATTATCCTGTCAATCCACCACAGAGTGACCTCTACAATCCAGAGCGGCCGCAATACGACTTGAACAAGTTGCCAATTCGTACCCAAGAAACCTACTGGAATACTATTGATAGGCTGGAAAACGCCAGGAGCAAGACAGAAAGGGCAAATATCACACGAATGACAGGCATTTCAAGACTTCCGCTCTGTGCTGCCAGTCCTGCTTTTTTGCACCCAACCTTTTTCCCTGTCGATCCTTTCCATCTCCCTTACGAAAATATCTTGCCCCATATATGGGATACATGGACAACTGGAAGCACCCCCGACGATATTGTTCATCTACCAGTCGAAAAGGCCGAGCGACTAGGTCAGTTAGTAACGGAGGCTATGGCAACACTTCCGCCAGTGTTCAGTGGACCAATCCGGGATCCACATCTTAAACGGCAAAGTCAGTACAAGGCCTTCGAATGGATGGCACTCCTCCACTGGTATATTGTCCCAATAGGAATCGAGCTTGGATTCCAAATGAATGTGCTCAAGAATTTTGCGGAATTCAGAGCAATCATTGAATATGCAATGACAATAACACCTCGGTCCGAGGACGACCTTTCAAATTATCAGACCACCATTGTCAACTTCCTCCATGAATTTGAGCGACTTTACGTTGGCGACGACCCAGAGAAGATCTATCGCGCCCGACTTTGTGTTTTTCAGCTTATTCACTTCCCACTGCACATCAAATGGAACGGCTCTATCAGGCTTGGCTCTCAAGCAACGGTCGAAAGGTCTATCGGGGAGATGGGTCGGAAAATTCGCTCTAAGAAGGCACCGTTTGCAAACCTATCAAATCTCATCTATCAACGTGAACTTATTCGTGTTCTGGCTTTGTATTATCCAGAGATCGAACCTTCCTTAGCCATCCGTCCTCTCAGTGAAGCGGTTTCGGTTCGCAAACTCTTCCAGAAGAAAAGAATCGCCAAGAGCAAGCTCCAATCTGACAGCGAAATTGGCAAAGAAATCGAGATGCTCGTAACAAGGCTCCTAATCGATCCGGACGACGATGAGATTAAGATCGAGAGGTATGGGAAATTGCGGCTGCAAAACGGACACGTCCTTGCAAGTCGGACTGCATATGAACATTTGGATTCAAATTCAAGTAGACGGAGATATGAGTGGTTCGAGGTACGTTCTGTCGTTTCATTACTTCTTCAACATTTTGCTTGACATTCTCTCCATTAGGGAACTTTTACTTCGCAGTTGAGTGTCGAATCTGGCAGGAAGCGAGGCGACCTCTTCTTTGGCAATGCGCGTGCTTTTTACCGAATCAAGACATCGACTGATATCTACTCAGTCGTGGTTTATACACCTCTGCACAAAGATTCTGAAACTTTGCACGTACGCCGAGGAGTATGGAATACTGGGGTTCTCGAGGTTGCTGATATCCAGGACATTCAAGCCCTCGTTGGAATCTGGACAGGTTGTACAACAGGAAAGGATTATATTCTACGCAAACACCCTGCCCTTGTAATGCTGAATGAAGGGGAGCGTGGATCATGCGAGGAAGGGGAGGAAGAGGATCTGTCGGATGCAGTCAATGTTTAAAGTTATGGAATTATGACGAATATATCTTATTTATGGCCTCATGGACAGAATCCGATGATTACTAGATTACTATCGATTACTGACTACGGCCTGAATGGAATACTGGCTGTGTTCTGCCCCTACAGGAATCTGGCCTCATAATCACTGCCATATGACCGTGCCCAACGGAAATCTGACCTGGGCCTGACCCGGGCCGACTGTTGAGTTTTACTGAGAGTCACCGGCCACCGGTCCAATTGGAAGTCTACGCCTATTGCCACCGATATAGGTCGGCAACGCGTTCCGAGCTACCTTTGTAATGCCACGCCCCTTCACTTAGACCTGACACTGTAGGTTCGTTCACCCTCTTACATTTCCTGTAATCCGTTGCTCGAGACTTGTGAGCAAACGCATGATTGCCACTTATGAAGCACCGAGCATCTCGTCTCGAAAATACCTCATCAATTAATATACGGCGACCCTGAGATGCCAAATAAATGGTTAGCACGTCTTCTCTCTTCTGTTCAGTCCTGTTCATACTCTGCCTTGTTAAGGACTCAGTATTTCAGCTCCTCCTTTCGTGCATGTACAAATGCCCGCCTCTACTACAAGCTCTGGCCAAGGAATGGGGAATGAGTCTGGTGTTGGACTTGCAAACCCAAAGCTCTCTCAAGCAAGGAGGCGGATGCTGGACCTCGTAAATCGTATGCATTGCACGGGGTACGCGTTCTGACGTGTCATTCTCTGCCTTTCTGTACACTGACATCCTTTGCAGCGTGCAGACCGACATAGACCTTCCGGTCATTGCGGTCATTGGCTCCCAGAGCGCTGGGAAGTCTTCTCTCATAGAGAGCATTTCGGGCATTACGCTGCCAAGAGCTGCGGGTACTTGCACACGGTATGACCCTACGGCGTGGTGTCCTCCGAATAACTGAAGTAACATTTGCATCTCCTTCTAGCTGTCCTACAGAATGCCGTCTTTCTCAAAGTGACGGTCCTTGGAGATGCATTGTATCTATACGGACGACCACAGACGAGAATGGACAACCGCTAGGTCAGGTACGCAACGAGAAGTTTGGGGCAGTTATATACAACAAGGATGAGGTCGAAGAAAGGATCAGGCGGGCACAAAGGGCCATCCTGCACCCTAGCAGACGTGCCAGACATTATCTGAAAGGGGAGGATGAGGACGACACTGAGCCAGAACTGACCTTCTCGCACAATTGCGTCAGTTTACAAATTAGCGGACCCGACGTGGCTGACTTGTCCTTCGTCGACCTTCCTGGTGCGCGTTCTTTTTCGTCAATTTGACACGAAAATGTGCTGATTCATGTAAAGGTCTGATTGCCAGTGTCAGTTCGAGTAGTAAAGGTAGCGCAAACGACATTTCTCTCGTGTCCAGCCTTGTTACCTCCTACATCAAAAAACCAAATTGTATCATTCTTTTGACCGTTGCATGCGAAAGTCAGTACGCGGTTTGGCATAGGTATTATGATGCAGTCGCTCAATTGTTTTTCTCCAGCCGACTTCGAAAATCAAGGTGCCCATCGACTCATGAAGGAGTATGATCCGAAGGGGAGAAGAACAATTGGTAATTTGACACTCTGTGGACAAGTAGATTGGACAGAATGCTAACTTGTACCATCCTCCAAGGTGTCTTACAGCTGTTTTCACATCTATGCGGAATCGCGAATCGTTTTTTTCCTCTCCTCGACCCTGACGTCATCGAATCTCATGTCAGGTGATGTGCGGCTTGGCTTCGGCTCTCGAGATTTGCCGCGATCCCGGCGCTTGCTTGGCCTCCCCAAGCTCTCCTCGCCCCTTGCACATTCCTTCACTTGACATTCGGCCTGAAGCACTATGAAATGTCTTTTCACTTGTACCACGCCCACTGTCAAGCATGTCAAGCTTTGACGCGACAGCGAATGGCAAATTCGGCGCACCAGCACATCATTTCGCGACGATACTTAGTACGGTATCTGAGATGGACATGCAAATGGTCGTGACGAGGGCTAGGGCTCCTGATACGTCGCGCCTCACTAATATATGACTGTGCGCAAACTATAAACATCAATATAGCATGCTATCTATTAGGCTACACAATTATCGGGTGAGGGAATCGTGAGGGAAGAGGACGGACATGGTGACTATATGCGCGTTTGGGCATGGGGAGGCTTGAGGCGGAGAAAGAATGGGACGGTATTGCCGCGGACAAGCCGCACGTCACCTGGTGTTTGAAGGGATGACGTCAGGGTTGGACTGAAAGAAAAACGAACCGCGCGATTCCGCATAGAAGTGAAAATAGCTGTAACGAAACCTGATCGTATTCCGCTGGGCGAAGATTCTAACTGGCTACCATTTATCAGAAATGAGAGGGAACCCCTGGAAAATAACTGGTTTTGTGTCAAGCAACCGAGCTCAAATGATCTCAAAGGCGACATGACCTGGGATCTGGCAAGGCAGAAAGAGAACGAATTCTTCTCGTCTACTGCGCCCTGGAATGAGCTCGATGCAGTCTATCAAAAATACCTTCGAACTTCCAACCTTGTCGAGAGATTAAGTCAAGTGTTGTCGGATTTGATCTCCAAAAGGTGTGTGACTGATGCTGTTGAATGTTGGACCCTAGAAAACAAATTTTGATGACTTCCTTGCCCGCTGTCAAGGTTGCCAGGCATCTACGAAGAACTAGAAAAAAGCATTGCCATGACCCGAAGATCCCTTTCTACTCTGCCACCTCCACCTTCCAGCAATCCCCAAAGCGAGATATCAAGTCTCCTGCACGACTTTGTAGCAGATCTCACGAAAAATATTGAAGGTGTGCCAGATGAAGACGGTCTCATGCAGGCTATCCGTCCTTCGCAGGATAGGTTTCGAAGGGCCATTCGGGCTACTGCACCGAACTTCCGACCATTCGAGAGCATTTATGAAGACCAGAGACATATCAGACAGGCGACTTTCCTAGTGGAAGAGGAAGGCGGCACCGTAGACGAGGAAGCGAGTGAAGCTGAGGAGGATCTCAAGGACCCAGGAGAAGAAGGTACTGGAGACGTCGGAAGCGACAACGACGAAGAAGACAACAACAGAATAGGAACTGGAGAATACGATGATGAAGATGGTGAAGATCAAGAAGAAGATCAAGAAGAAGAGGAACAAGAAAGAGAAGAAGACAATGACGATACAGGGTCCGAAGAAGATCTGGGGAAGGGGCATGCCCCTGTGAAGGCCCTCGCTCAGCATAAAGTTTCTACTGCGCACGTCTATAGCTATGCAGGGAGGAAAAGGAAGCAGCATCCTACAAACAAGATCTACATTGATGAAGTCTTGGACAGGGCGCGTCTGTGAGTTTTGAATTTCTTGGAGGTTTATGCAGCTTAGTGTATGCCAAGGGCTCGTACTCGAGAACTGCCAGGCCATTTTCCATTCATAGTACAGGAGTCCTTTATCAAATCTATCACTGGTCAGTGGCGACAGCCTGCTCTGGACTTCTCCCAAGCTGTTCATGGCAGCATCCTGTACCATGTAAAGAAGCTTGTGAAAAAGCATTTCTCGCAATTCGGGCAAGGTCACCTTGAGCACCATGTTAAGTATGTGTCTTCCTATTCAGTGATTTCTACCCAGTTGACCATGTATCGGTTCATTTTCTCCAACTGGATTTCTAGGACTATCATGCTGCAACACATTGAGAAATGCAAAAGGCAAGCTGAGGACAAGATAGCATGGTTGCTCAAGCTGGAAGACCGACCGTTCTCCCTAAACACCCACTACCTTACTTCTTATCGAGACAAATTTCTGGCATATTATAGAGGCGAGAGACAGCGGTACGATGGGTCTAGTCTGGCATCTGCCCTTGCGAAGACCGGTCAGGGCCTCCTTTCGTGTGGGAAGGCAAATCCTTCTCAGGCTCCCGGTGTAGCGAAGGCCTTGGCTGCTTTAGCAGAAATCGGAATAGTGAACCTGCAGTCTCAGGATCTGATGAAGCTTCTTCCTCCTGATGACATGGAGCCCGCCCTCATCATCATGGCTGATGTAAGGGCGTACTTCCAAGGTCTGTCAATTCAAGATAGTTATGTCCTCGTTTTCTCATGTTCACGGTCCTGCAGTCGCCTTCAAACGCTTCACAGATGTTGTTCCACTCGCCATCGATACCGAACTTGTTCAAGGGGTCGAGAAAGACGTTTTAAGAACCTTACACGCACAACTTGAGATCAACGGTCCGCAAGGACACGAAATCAGTAAGGAGCTGGCGCAGGAGAGTCAGCAGGTGGCGGGTAAGCGAGCAGACTTGCAGAAGAAGCTGGAGAGGCTAGAGAGTGCTCAACGGGAATTACTGGGCATTAATTCTTGAGGAGACGCTCTGTATATATTTTGTGAAAATTTTTGAAGCTCTTCTGCGCTAATGATATATAGACTTGTACGTATTCCCTTACTATCACCTATCCAAGGCCACAGGACAGATTTGTATCTTTTCCTCGCTTGTCAGTGACCACTGGCACCGGGGTGTGACGACCGCAGATCAGGTTTGCTCTCTTGCTTCCAACCGTCAGTATCGATTCGACCTGTATACAGAACATGGCCCTCTTATGTCAAGATCATAGCACTACATATCTTCTCTCTAAAGATTATCGCTGCGACACGGACTTCTGCAGGTTGAATGTCAAAGCCCCTTCCCGAACGCAGATAATAACGACATTTCGTCGACGGATCAGGAATGGAGGCAATCAGCGTTGCTTTTCTTCTACTCTTTACGTCCACATTCTGATACGGAGCACAAGTCGAATCAAACTGCCACCTAGCCATCCTGGCTGACGATGCTCTGCCCAGTGGTCAGTGCTTCAGTTAAAACAGCCGAATACTAGATTGTTAACTGAATACATTCCAGATAGCTGTCGCCTCGTGTTAGAACAGGACTCCGGAAAGAACACTTGATGAGCGCTTATTTGTTTTAAGAGCTCTTGGTTTCTGCTGCGCACTTCGAGTCTACGCCTTCTCCCGCAAGTAGCCTTCACGATAGCCGCAATCGAAGTTGAAATCCACAGCAACAACCTTCATCGCGTGGATCGTGATGGACGCCGTCTGGCGAGCATATAAACGTCGCTTTCTCTTTCTATCACCCCATGTTCGAATTTCAATCCGACTCCAGCATGAGCATCTCAGACAACGAGCAGCCCAATGAACAAGTCATGTCTTCCGACCCTGCGTCAATAATCCATGGATATTCAACTCCGGTTGTTCACGATTCTAGTCATCCAAATTCCGCTGTTGGGTTGTCCAATCCACACCTCAGTCAGGGTCGCAGGAGGATGCTTGACTTGGTCAACAAACTCCACAGTACTGGGTCTGTATTCGATCGTTCAGTTTTCAACCCGTCTCTGACCCGAATTCCGACGTCACAGGGTGCAGGTTGACATCGACCTGCCACAAATTGCCGTTATTGGATCCCAAAGTGCTGGAAAATCCTCTCTTATTGAGTCCATCTCTGGTATTACGCTTCCTCGCGCTGCTGGAACTTGCACCAGGTGAATTTTCTATGCAGTTCAAACTTGGCAATCTTCTTATCTATACCCCAGGTGTCCTACCGAATGCAGACTTTCTTGCAGTGATTCGGCCTGGCAGTGCACCTTCTCTCTTCGTTTTATAACGGATCCAAAAGGCCAACCTCTTGGTCAAGCTCGCAACGAACGTTTTGGCCCAATCATCTATGACAAATCCGAAGTAGAAGAGCGTATTCGCCGTGCACAGCGTGCTATTTTGAACCCCACTAGACCTGTGAAACATTTTTTGGAAGGTGACGACGAGGATGCTCAGTTCGAATCCGAGCTCAGCTTTTCTCTGAATTCCGTGACATTGCAAATCAGTGGCCCTGATGTTGCTGATCTCTCTTTTTGTGATCTGCCTGGTATGTACTTCACGTTTGGAACAGGATTGACATTAATTAATGCCTGCAGGCTTGATTGCAAGCGTCAGTGGTAACCGCAGTAGCGGCAACGACATCGCTCTAGTGGAGAGCTTAGTAACCACCTACATCAAGAAACCCAGCTGTATTATCTTGTTGACGGTCGCTTGCGAGAGTATGTCTTTTTCTTTGTTTTTTTGTTCTAAAAAGCTCAATTTGCACTTGCCAGCCGACTTTGAAAACCAAGGAGCACATCGCCTGGCCCAGCAGTATGACCCTGAAGGCAAACGCACCATTGGTCCGTTTCCTTACATATCTGACTCCCCGTGCCTAACCTCTTGTTCTATCCAGGCGTCCTTACCAAGCCTGACCGTATTCCTACGGGTGAAGAGTCCAATTGGCTCCCTTTCATCAGGAACGAGAAAGAGCCTCTAGAAAACAACTGGTTCTGTGTTAAGCAGCCTTCTTCCAGCGATCTCAAGGCAAACATTACCTGGTCGCAAGCTCGGCAGATGGAAAACGACTTCTTCTCGTCTAAGGTTCCCTGGTGCGAGTTGGACGGGGTGTATCAGAAATACCTCCGCACGAGTAATCTGGTTGAGAGGCTGAGCAGCATTTTGTCCGACCTCATTGCCAAGAGGTATGTATCCGAGTTTTTAGCCTAGCTGCCCTGTGTGACATACTCTTCTTACACGATGTCTTCCAGGCTTCCCCAGATTCAAGATGAATTGGAGCGTTCAATTATCGCCACACGCGCTCTACTCGACCAGCTTCCCCGTCCGCCCACGTCAGACCCTCGGAGTGAACTATCCACCCTTTTGCATCAATTTGCAAATGATCTTCTGAGCCATGTTCAAGGAGTTCCAGCGGGGACCGATTCCTCATTCGGGTTGGTTGGTCTGATCCAGTCCATCCGTCCTGCGCAAGAACGATTCAAAAGGACTATTCGTGATACCGCTCCCAAGTTCAAGCCCTTCAAGCGAAGTCACGGCGCGAACCGGCAGCTTTCGTATCCTGATTTCTTGCGATCTGAGGAAAATGAGGAGGAAGAATCCGGAATCAGCGTCCAGGAAGAACCGGAATCTAAAGATAAGAACCTATTTACTTTCGACTTTTCCAGTCTGGATCAGTCCAAGAAAAAACGAAAGAAGTCCAGGGACGAGAATATCTACATCGACGAAGTGCTCGACAGAGCGCACCAGTAGGCATTTGTGGGTGCATTACCGTTTCCATAGGCTGATGTTACCGCCCCATTAGAGCGCGTACCCGCGAACTGCCTGGTCACTACCCCTTCGTCGTGCAGAAGGCATTCATTGACCACGTCATCAGTCAGTGGCAAGCACCCGCCATTTTACTCTGCAAGACAGTCCACAGCACGGTTTTGGACCACGTCCAGGCGCTTGCAAGGAAGCATTTTGGAGAATTTGGCCAAGGAATTTTGGAGCAGCGAGTTCGGTAATGTTATTTACCCCCATGCCTACAACCCATTCAACTTACGTTGATCTAGCACTATCTTGCAGCAACACCTCAAACAGTGTCTAGAACGCGCGGAGGAGAGGGTCACCTGGCTTATGAAGGTCGAAGACATCCCATTCTCCCTCAACACCCATTATTTGGCAGATTACCGCTCCAAGTTCCTCGCTCATTTCCGGGCTGCCCGAGAGAAGTATGAAAGGGCGGATATCATCAACGCAATTGAGGAGTACAATTCTACCGCGCCCGTAATCGCCAGTACCAGTACTTCACACTCTTCTAGCAGGAAGGGTTTCTACAACGAACCCACTCCTGCCCCTCTGACAGGTGTGGCAAAAGTCCTAGCAGGCCTCGCTGAGATGGGCATCCAGGGTGTGACAGCGGAAGATCTGCCCAAACTGCTACCTCCTGACCCTATGGAACCTGCTCTGGGTATCATGGCCGATGTTAGGGCCTACTTCCAAGGTTTGTCTGGTTTCTTTTCTTCCGGAAATTGTTGATACTCACTTATCTTTGATTTCCAAATGCAGTCGCCTACAAGAGGTTTGCGGACAATGTGCCCCTCGCCATCGACTACGAACTCGTCCGCGGCGCTGAGAGGGATGCCCTGAAGGGGCTCTATATGAGTCTGGGAATCAATGGAGTGGATGGACAGAAGATTTGCGAAGAGCTTGCAAAGGAAAGCGCACAGGTGGCTGACCGCCGAGCCGATCTGAAAAAGAAGCTTGAGAGGTTGGAGGGCGCCTGCGGAGAGTTGTTGAGTGTCAGTTTTGCTGGTTGAATTGTGGGCAGAGTCTTTCGCCATAGTCTAGTTCAGATGTTTGTTGAGATATTTGTGATTGAGACGGTTGACTTTGACAGACCCCGATGCTTCATGAGAGGCATCGAATAGAATTTCTTATGAGGTATATTTTGCTGAGCGATTGCTGGTGATTCGGCTCTTTGAACCCAAGGAGAAATGATGGATTACAAAAAATAATTGAACATCTCACTACTAATGAAAATACATGGTTGGATCAGTACAAATGACAAGCAAGTGCTCGTTAAAGAAGCAACAGCAGCAGCAATAAAAGGGTGAGACGAGAGAAAGGGTAAAAGAAAGAACGCACTAAAGTCAGTAACATTGTCCATACTACAAGAAAACGATGACCAGCAGAGTGTCAGCGCATAGCGAATAAGGGAGAGAAAAGAGGACAAACCTTGACCTAATAACTAATACTCCACTGCGTCCTCATCGTCACCCTGCATCGTGCTATCCTCCTTCTTCTCGCCCTTGTCTTTCTTGTCACCCTCGCTGTCCTTGTCCTTGTCCGCCGTTTGTGGGGCAGAAGACTCGTCCACATCCATCTCGACGTCCTTCGACTCTGGCTTCGTGCCTCCTCCGCCTTCACCGTCGCCAGTGGCTGAGGGAGGCTCGTCCTGAGCGGTCATCTCAGCGTCCTGTTCCTCCTTATCTTCTTGGGACTTTTCGCTCTTCCGTCGAGCCTCTTCTTCGGCGACGCGTTGGCGGAGCTGTTTGATTTCTTCAATGCCGGCTGCTCGTTCTTCTCGGAAGAGTTCCCATTCCTTTTCTGCTGCTTCTGCAACCTATAAATCGGAGTGAGTCACCTCTGATAGAATGTACGGACCAAGACAAATAAAGCTGACCTCTGCTTTTCGCTTGTTCAGGAAAGCCTCTTGAGCAGGGGTGAGAACGGCAGGAAGATAGTATAGTGGTGGAGGGTGTGATCGTGGAGGAGGAGTTAGAATTTTGGCAAGGTCTGGGGTGGTGGAATCAGACGGTGGTGGTGAGTCTTCTGAAGGGATCACGTCGGACGTTAGCAAGAAGTTAGCTAGGAGCGGTAGCCTTGTGCGACGGAGTTTATACTATGGTCAATACTTAGTCCCTATTCATCATGCACAAGCCTAAGGGGAAACCTACGATAGAGTCCTTTATTTGCAGGTCCTCCTCTTTTCTGTTCGCTAAAGTCTTGTCCTTTTTCGCGTCCTCGGCTCGCCTGACAGAATCAGTTTCTTTTCGCAGCTTAGCCTGTAGTCTTTGTTCTATTAGTTGTCGCTTCTTCGCCTACAATTGTAAAGATAATCAGCCTGCAGAACTCATGAATTGAGTGGCACACTCACAGCATCGCTCGCGTTGCGCTCCTTATCTTCGATCTTGGCCTTGTTGAGGGTGCCCACCAAAATACCGAACATGCTCTTCCCGCGTTTACGCTCCTTCCCACTCGCACCGCCAAGAGCTCCGGAGAGGTCCAACCGAGGACGCTGTTTCCTCACTTCATTATTGGTCGCTGTACCGTTTTCATTCTCTTGCGGAGGTTCCGTTGGTGATTTCAGCGTCTCTGAGGACTCAATTTGAGATTCCGGAGCGATACTGCTGAGATAAATTAGACTTTGTGATACTCGTGAAAATATCAGGAACATACTCGTCTGCAGACATGGCTTTTAGGTTGACGGACGGGCGTCGTATGCGAGAACCGGTCTCGTCACAGGTCGTGGGAACTTACTGCTTTACTCGTCATCGCCTGGATATTGCGCTCCTCATCACCGTCCACGATGCCACCGAAATCAGCAAAATCGGGTACAAAGCAGCCAGCATCGTCTCAAAAACGCAACTGGAAGGACCACAAGGCGACGCCGAAGCAGCCTTTACCTGTCCCAGAGCGTCTCAAACGGTTGTTCACGTCCCTGTGTGCCCAAATAGACGGGGGTCACTTCAGCAATGCAGTGAAGACATGCGATAAGAGTGCGTCTTGCTTTAATAATTAGTGCCCTTAAAGCTTCCATTTTAATGTGTACACGTTTTGGGTTTTCTAGTACTGCGTTTGGATCCTAAGGATACGGATGCTAGGCAAACGAAACTATTCCTCTTATTGCAGACGGAGCAGTATAATGCCGCTCTTAGTCTCATAGATGAGGATGAGGACCCAAGTCATTACGCGTATGAGAAGGCGTATACCTTATACCGCCTACAACGTGAATCTGACGCGAGAGATGTGGTGGAAACTATCAAGAAGGAGAAGGGCGAGGACGATCGGGGTATCGTCCATCTTGAGGCTCAACTGGTAAGATCCGCTTTGCCGTGGTTATTTTCCGTGTATCTGATCACTCTACCCTGAAGAACTACAGAGAAGGGTCGTATCAAGCTGCAGTGGATCTTTACAATGAGTTATTGGACACAGCGGAACCTGTAAGGGCATTTATTGAATGTTCCATATTGAAATTATTCACCGGTCCGAAAGAATACAGAAGAACACTCGGACATCCTGACCAACCTCCAAGCGGCTCAGCAGCACCTGGACTTCATCAACACAGGCTTCCTGCGCGCCCTCGACGCGCTGCCAAGCTCCATCACCTCTACTCTCGAAACAGCCCCGCCGCCGGTCCCCCCTCAGTCTGCAGCCACAGCTGCAGCCCTCTCCGCTGCTACTGCTACTGAAGCCCATACACAACCTGCGAAAGCTCCCAAGAAGCCTCGCAAGTCGCGTGTGCCTCCTGGAGTCATTCCAGGAGTCACACCTCCACCTGATCCGGAAAGGTGGGTCAAGAAGAGCGAACGATCGACGTTTGGGCAGGGGAGGAAGAGGAAGGGACAGGGTGGTGCGGGTGGAGGAGCTACGCAAGGGAGTGCTGTGGATAGTACTCCGGTGCAGCAGCCACACCAGCAGGGTAGCACTAGTCACGCGAAGAGTGGAGGTGGAGGCAAGGGTAAGAAGAGGAAGTAGTGATTTGGATTTCTGGGCGTGATTCGAAGGAATGGGAGCGTCCGCGTAAGATGGAAGAATTAAGGTTCGTTCTTTCCTTTCCCCAAGGCACCAAGACCCTTGCACGTACTTTCACTAACCGATTCAAGATAGACTTTTATCTGTGTACCTCGCGTTCCTGTAATCAAATCAGAAGGTTTTGAAACTGGACTATCTGTAACCTCGTGGATCGTGCACGTCAGTCTACACGCGTTGCATTATGTAACGTCGCCAGTCCAACGACACATACGGTACGAAGTATGAAAGTCTACGAGGAGAGAAGAAGAAATCGAGTGCTCTCGATGCTTTATGCATTTTACTGATTTTCATTCGCAGTAACTCATCTGTGTTGCGGGAGCTGACCCAGGTAGACCTCGAACCCTTCTCTCGCGTGATCTCTGACTACTAAGTGGGTGCAGATTCGTACTCCTCGAATGGAACCTGTCATAGCCGTCATTAAGCCTCATGTTTGCCTCCAGCCGCTTTACAGTGATCTTCGACCCCGCATCCTGAGGAGTTCTCTATCCATTATTCGGTTTAGAAGAGTGCTTTTGTAGAAGTTGGGCACGCGCATTGCATGACCGACATTAATGAAATGTAATGTGACCATGGAACTCACGAATGCTGAAGACTGGAGAAGATTATATTTTCCTGGACACGAGGTCATCTCAAGTTCAGCTCTCATTCGCCAAGACCAACAAACCTCGCTGGCTCTTCACTGTTTTACCGGACCTGGTACGCAGCAAATTGTTTTTTCCCTTGCATTGACAGATTTCATTTTGGGTCGTAGGAACTACAATTGCCCCGAGGGGAAACGTTTGCAGGGTGCTGTGGCGCAACTCTCCGAGTAGCCATCTGCTTCTCTTCTCGCATTCTCTGCAAACATACGATGGTCCAGTCGAAGAGAGTTTTTATTTCATTTCTGGTTTCTCGTAAGGACTTCCCAAATGTCTACGTGACTTTGAGTGAATCCTATTGATTATCTTCTTTCACTTTCAGTGCCACGTGTATACTGTTGGAGGCGAGACTGAGGAGAGGCCAGCCCGGTTGCGTGCTTGCAGCGCGTCTACTGTCTGCTTCTACCAATGTTATCAAGCAAGCCAGTCAAACACGCAAGTGAACCACATCAACATGTGCTAGCAGCCTGGTCCGACGCCCGTTCGTACAGTGAGAAGAAATGGGAATGAAATGGAAGATGGGCTCTGGCTGCGTCGGCTCATGCATATAAGAGCTGCAACCTGCAAGGCTGAACCACAACCACCTTCTCCCATCCTCTTTTCCTTACGAACTGCTAACGGTTTAAGATGTTGTTGTCAAAAGTGCTCGGTGTTATTGTCATTGCTAGAAACGGGGACAGGCACCATTATTACCAGGACCCTTATACCTATGCCGCCTCCAACACGGAAACAACCGCCCTCGGCGAGGTGAGCTTACCTGTGTTAGCAATTAGCCCTTTCTTTTTTGACACTTTTTCTTCCTAGGTTGAATCCAATGCTCTAGGTAGCCTTATTCGCTCCACCTACTTCGACAGCACCTCTCCCTCCTACATTGAGGGTATCCGCTCCGACCTTGTTGACAACAGCGAGGTCAAGGTTCGCGTCAAGGCTGGTGTTGAGGGCACTGTCGTCTTCGACTCTGCCATTGCCCTTCTCCAGGGCTTGTTCCCTCCCAACCCCAACAACAAAATCGTGCTTGCCAATGATACCACCATCGTTGCTCCTCTTGGTGGATACCAATACGTCCCTGGTTGGTTGATTTACTGCTCGTAGAAGGTCGGGGTCACCCTCTGACAGTGTTTACTCGTAGTTGAGACTGTTGAACCTGGTAACGACCGCTCTCTGGAAAGCTGGACCAACTGCCCTGTATGTTCACGTGGTAGTGTCAGATAAAGATTATCGCTGATCCTTGCTTTTTGCGTTAGGCATTTGACAAGCACATCAAGGATTTCTACAAGTCGGCTGATTTCAAGGCCAAGGCTCAGGAGGCTGTTCCCTTCTTTAAAGGTGTGAAGGATTATGTCTTTGGTCGCCCCACTACTCTGGAGAACGCTGTATGTCTTCGTCCTCATCTATATGGGCTACTCAACCACTGACACATTTTACAATAGTGGAACATCTTCGATTTCATCAACACGGAGCTCACCCACAACAGGACCTACGCTTACCGCCTTCCTCCCACCTTCATCGAGCAAGCGCGTCACTGGGCCAACTACCACGAGCACGGTATCTTCTCCGATGAAAGCATCACTGGCATTGGCAACAGTATGTTATGACTCCGTTCCCTTGGCGAGTAATATTCATGGTTTCTCCTTCTAGTCGCTGGCCGCACCCTTCTCCACACCATCCTCGAATCTCTGGAGCGCATTGCTTTCAATGGCGACCCCCTCCAGTTCATGTTGGTCGAGACCACCTACCAGCCTTTCATTTCCTTCTTCCAACAAACTGGTGTCACTGGCGAACATCCCGACATGTTTGGCATTCGTGAGTCTCATGTCTCTTCAGCTCATGGAAGGCTCTTGCTAATGCTGGAACACTCATAGCCGACTACGCCTCTGCCATCGCCATTGAGCTCCGCCGTGGCTCTCCTCCCGATGTCCGCGATTTCCTCCGCATCCGATTCAAGAATGGCACTGCCCAGGGCTTCGATGACGTCCACGTCTTTGGTCACCATGCTGACATCCCTTTGACTGAGTTCATCTACCGTGCTGAGGTGGGTCTCTTCAATTCAATTCATCATGAGTTTATTTTCTGACCGAAATTATTTCAGAGCGCCGCTGTCACCAGCAACAAGCAATGGATGCAGGTCTGTGGCATCAAAACTTCCTCCGTCAACGTCCTCGGCCTTCCTGTCTCCGTTCCTTCTGAGCCCCGCGAGTGGTTCACGACCATCGTGGCTTTCTTCGCCCTCGGCGGGCTGCTCTTCAGCTCCGTGATGTTCTACAAGAAACGCCGCGCTGAGCAGCGCAGGTTGAGGTTGAGGGGTGATGAGGTGAGTAACCAAGTCGTTCAACAGCGTCAGGCCTACCCGGACTATGGGTCGGTGGTGCGGCCTTATGCTCCGGGTGCAATTGTGCATACACGCTCGAAGGATTCTCAGGTGCATGGGAGGCAGGACTCCTTTGACGAACATGCGTTCGCCGGAGAGGACTACTATCCCGAGCAACCTCGTTGGATCCTTTGAAATGGGATCATCCATCATGCTGATCATCCGGAGCGTTGGTCGTCATTACTCTCTGTTGGATTTGGCTGAGTCGTGCTCAATGCCGCTGGGCTGGCCCTGCGCTTTATGATATGGAACGGGAGTTGCTTACGTTGTTTATATCCTTGCAGAGCGCCATCGTCCCCGTCCCCATTGAAGTCATGCAGGAGAAGATCAGGCTTGTCTAGAGGACACGATATGGACATGTCCATTCCATTCATTTGAACTCTTTACTGGTGTTCTTCCTACATCAACTTCCCTTCTCGGTTTCCCCTCGGCCTTGCAAAAAATTCTATATACCATTGACATTGTTCATCTGATAACTACATATACCGCACTGTTCTCATCCTTTCTTGTTTTTAGCTCCTTGTTCTAGTTTGCCTTTATTTATGAAAATTGCTTTGACGGAGTTTTGTCCACTATGAGAAGTTGTTGTCGTTAGGCGTCCTTCTGAGGCATCGAGACTTCTGATGGTCCTCTTCTCAAGGGTTCATCTTTCCCTTCAAGTGTCACCGACAATGTCCTTTGTCTCCCATTTACATTCGCCTAAAGGCTGTGCTACTGACGATCGTTGGTAAGACGACTTGACCAAGGCTTGACTAAATGGGTCTTCCTCGCTCATCATCCGACTGCCACCACCAAAGCCGTGGAAGAACAAAAACTATGAAGTTTACAACTCTTTCTCCTTCCATCTCCCATCTCCCGTCTTCACACTTTTTTCTGTCCGATCCCAGGCCCTCACTTTCTTTCCTTTTCATTGTACATCAGGATCTGACGGGTCTCGAAGTTGAACTTCCTGGACCTGCTCACCGTACGCGCCGGATCATCTCTTCGAAATCGTGAAAACCGAAACACCGCTCAAACCTACTACCTATGGCCGACGCTGCTGATTGCTGTGGTGTTTTCTGCGTGTTCTGCGCATGCTTTGGTACGTCATGATCATCTCCGCTTGATGGCTTCAAACCTGACTTTCGTGTCAAGCTTTCTGCGGAAAGGCCTGCTTTTACTGTGTGTCAGCACTTATTTCTTTGTTGGTTCTCTTTGAACTCGATCTCAGGGCCCTGCTGCCGGGATAGTCGTGGATATAACTCCAAAGAAGATGAAGAGTTTGCTAGAGAAGTGGAAATGGAGACACGGGCTGCTCGTGCCCAAGGATTACCGGACTCAGCCGTCTACAATCCCCTTGCTTACAATCAGTCCCAACCTGCACCTCAGGCTATGCAATTACCAGCACCTCAGCCTGTTGATGGTGCGTTTACTATACGCCCCGAATGCTGCTGAGTCGACTGACGATGTTGACCTATTTACTTCAAAGGGGTGAGGACGGCGGATCCTCATCAAGGCCCTCGAGCAAGCTCGTAAACCCTCATTTAAATTAATTTGAGGTTTCGTCGTACTCTTGATTGAAACGCCTGTGGATCCCGACCCATCCACTCGGTCTTCAAGAAGACGTTTAGCTATCCTATTCGAGATCGTGGCGACTTCCATCGAGCCATTCTGGACCTTAGATGCCTATGGCGGCACTTGCTTGCGCCTCCTTGAAGGTAGAGCGCTGTTTGTATCTTTTCGCGGAGCCATCGCTGGCGAGATTGGGCACCACCCCCCACAGATGGAAATCCAATGGACGTCTTATGTACGTTTACTTGACACTGCTTCGTAGTCTGAAGGCCTTGTCACCCAGATTGTCTCTGAAATAGACCACTTGACGTGTTCTCGCTATGATTTTATGCATGTTGGCAGTTCGCGGTATTGACGACCTTCTCTCTTGACTGCAGGTAAATGGTCTATTCATGGGTCCACTGACATATCCGACATTAAAAAGCCCTACTCCAAGTTGCCATGCATTTGAGCTCCAGACTCCGGGCATCCAATACAAAGAGCTCATCTTTTGGCGGTCAATGCAGCTGTGCCTGCGGGACTCTCGCTGATCGACATCTGTAAGAGCATTGCATGGATCAATGATATAAAAATGTTCCGTTGTGTGTATCTGCCGGTTCCCATGGACTGAAGACTTAAAGTGAAGGGGACTTGCGATCGCTGGCCTTTTCAACTCATTCCCCTCCCATCGCCTACTGATATGAATTCTGACGACTGCTGTGGATTACTCTGTGCTTTTTGTTGTTGCTTCGGTATGTCGATACCTTCGTCTTTTGGCTTTCCTTTCTGAATGTCAGTATGTCAGGTGTTTTTGGAGATTGCTTGTTCCGTACGTCTTGGACATAGAAAGCTGTTTCAATGCATTGAAAGCAAAGCTCGACTTCAGTACCTTGCTGCAGCCATCTGAAGCATGATTCAGAGGCGGCACAGAGAGAGGTTATGGCTAAAGAAGCAGAGCTGTGGAGGAAGGACCCAGAGGACGCCTCTGCTGCTCAACAGCATTCGGACTCGATCACTAGGCAACCTGTATGGCAAGAGCAGGCAAGGCCAGCACCACCATCCATGCAAATTCCGACAGTAGGAGCTAAGGATCGTACGTCTCTCTCGGAGTCCACTGGTCTGTCTTTTTCATCTTTAGTAGTTGGATATCAAAGTCGATACTGTTGCTTACTCCTAGGAAAAGAGGAAGATAAGCCGCCAACTCCGGTGCCCAAGGATAGCTAGAAGATGTTGACCCAGCTGGATTCAGGCTCGCTCATCGCTTGCGACCTAGTAAGGTTCGAGTCGGAGAAATCAGTAAAATCCATGTGAAGATTATAGTTATCTTTGCTATACGCCACTGAGTATACTCGACTGCTCTCATGCAACAAGAAAATTTTTCTGCGATCCTTCCACAACGTTTTCGTCAGTGCTTCGTACTATAGACATGTGATGATCGTGAGCTCCTTCGCGTAAGCTCAGTAAACTTAATTTGATGTTACACGCTCTTGACCATCAACGATGATCACTACTCCGACCTGAGCTTGACCCTCTCATCCTGAATTGCTAATGTGTCTCCATTTTGGCTTTAAGGGACGTCGTACTCGCCAGGAGCCCTGATCCGTGCTCGCATCGACGTTCTAATCCGCTGCTTTCGCACATTCCTGCTGTGTCAACTCAGATCGCGTGGATGTCCTGACCAAAGGACCGCCTCCAAAGCGGTCCGGGCGAGAACTGCTGACATGGATATAAAAGGCCCTATCGTTGCTTCCTTGGATCCCAGCATCGCTAACCTACCCATCGTTGGAAGTAGTAGAGGTAAGTCTGAACCGCCGTCCGTCGCCACATGCCTCGTCTTAACATATCCTATTGCAGCTAGAATTATTCAAAAACAACTTCAAACCAAATGACTCTTCCAACTCCAGCAGCCAAGCAAGCCTTCTGTGGTGTTTCTGCGCTAGACGGTGGTGCCCTTTCTGCACAGGAAGGGCTGTTCATCACCAATGCCAGACCAGGTCACAAAGATATATTACCCTCGCTATGCTTCTTGTTGCAACACTCGGAGAATCAAAAGAAGTTCATATTCGATCTTGGGGTTCGCCCTGACACGGAGAATTACCCTCCTATGGTCAGAGAAAAGGTGTTTACGGCTTTCCCGCCAGAGCCCAACTACGGCGATGTAGTGAATTCGCTCAGCAAGGGCGAGATGAAGCCTGAAGATCTCGACTTCGTGTGCCTATCGCATCTTCATTGGGATCACACTGGAGACACGCACGCATTTGAGAAGAGCACTTTCGTCGTTGGTGCAGACAGCCGTCGTTTGCTTGAGAACGGATATCCGCAAAATCCAGACTCCTTCTACGCCTCCGACCTTCTCCCTGAAGGCCGGACTCAGTATATCATGGATGAGCAGTGGAAACCTATTGGCCCCTTCCCTCGTGCCTTCGACTTCTACGGCGATGGGAGCCTCTACATCGTTGACAGTCCCGGGCACGCTGATGGACACGTCAATGTCCTTGCTCGCACCTCAGCGGATGGAGCTTGGATCTACCTGGCGGCTGACAGTGCTCATCATTGGAAACTTATCACTGGCGAAGCTGATATCCAAGTTGGAATTCCTGGGTACCCGCACTTCTGTATACACCATGACAAGGCCAAGGCCGAGGAGCACATTGAACATATAAGAGAAGTGTGGAAGATGCCTAGGGTGAGGGTGTTGCTTGCACACGACAGTCCTTGGTATGCCGCAAACAGGGGAGGCTCGGCATTTTGGCCTGGAAAAATCGAATCTTTGTAGAGAGTCGTAGCCCTTTCGCATGGCATTACTTGTATACTAGGTCTGATACAGAATTCGACTTTTGAAATTTCATAAAATCTGGAAAATCCGGAGTCCTTCGTCCTCGTTGTCGAGGCATGTGACCGTGCAGGAAAGTGAGTGTCGAGGCGGAGTGAATCATGATGCTTGTTAGTATTACTCTCATCGACACACTGTGCTTCTGAGGCCTCATTCCCTCCCTGCACTTCATTTACCGGAACCTTTCGACAATGACTCGGTGATGAGCAGAAGCCGTCGTTATTGGTTGCGCAAAAACGTGGGCTACTCTGACTCACGATCATTCAGTAGCGCGCGTGGTCGGCTCGAGTCAGATTATATCTGACTGAATCATGAATGTCTCTCGAATCCTTCCATATAAGAGAGTCCTTTCAAAATGGCTCCGCCCTAACGCTCTCAGAATGTCCACAGCGTCGAATAACATCAATGCCTCTCCCGCCTCTAGTTCCTTGAACAGGGCATCCTCTCGCGACTTCCTGCTGCCTGACATCCCAGAGCTCTTTAACAAGGACTTTCTAGACATTCTGCTCCCGATGCCAAAAGATGATATGCAAGTCGACGCGTCGTCTACCAGCCAAGCTGCTCCTACAGTATCAAATCCTATGATGGATGCTCTCAAGGCCACGGCGAATCAGACATACACCGCCAACATGGCCATGGCTTACAGTTCGACCCTTTCTTCTACCCTGGACGCGTTCACAACCATATCACGCTACACGTCTGGCCCAGAAGTGGCGCAGTATCTGGAGCGTGCTTGGCAAGAGGATTCGAGCCTCACGCTTCGTATCATCTGGAATCTGCGTAGTATACACGACGGGAAAGGCGAGAGAGAAGCCTTCTATCGCGCTTTTGGCTGGCTTTACGACAAGCATCCAAGGACGGCTATTTCAAATCTTCGCCTGCTCGTAGAGCCTGTCTGCAGTTCATCGAAGAAGAAGGGCGAGAAGTCAGCTGCAGCTCATGGATATTGGAAGGACTTGCTCAATATTGTCGCCCTTGCCGCTGTAGATCAACTCGTTGGCTTCGCGGGAACTTCGACCTTCTTGCACCCACCTCGGTCAGAGAGAAATTGGGATTCTGATTCGGACAAGAAGGCGGGAACTCGGGAAGAGCGCATCGCAGCTGCCCAGGCTGCTAATGCGCAGGCGAAGGAGATGGCGAAGTGGGAACGAAAGGTCAAAAGGGGCTGGTCTTCTCGTCGCTTGGAGAGCAAAGTCACTGATCCCAAATTCCGAGCTCTTTTCATCGCTGTCGCTCGTCTTTTCGCCGACCAGTTGACCAAGGACATTCGGACCCTCGATGAAGTGCAGAAGTTACGCGCAGGTGATGAACGTATGGCGCTGCTTAGGACCATCAGCCTCGCAGGAAAGTGGGCACCTACTCCCGATGGCTCTCATGACCAGGTCACAAATATTGCTACAGCAATTGCGGAGTTGCTCCTTGCTTCCCAGGCTGTTTCTAACTTGCCCTCTGCTCTCAATGCTCCACTTCCCCCTCGCGATCGTGCTATCATTTTGCGATCATATTACCAACGATGGATCCTTACAGAGCTGCGCAAGGCGACATCGTGTCCTGAGCCTCTCATGTCCGCCAATCGCTGGAAAGAGATCAAGTACAGTCGTGTTCCGTCCATCTGCATGAAGAACAACGCGGAGCTGTTCTTTAAGCACGACGCTGAGGGTTTCGAGGCGTATCTCACTTCTGTGGAGGACAACAAACGGACAATCAGTGGTGCTACACTCCTTCCTCATGAGCTTGTGGGACAGGTCGTGGACCTGGGCTTTGAGGAGCAAGGCCATGTTTCCGGAGGATCTCGCGGCAAAAAGGATGGTATGAAGGCTTTCAAGGAACGTCTTGCGGCGGCTCAGCGGCGGGTCACAGAGGCTCAATGGAAGACCCTCATAGAGAATCTACGAGATAGCGGCTCCATCGATAGCGCCTTGGCTGTCTGTGATGTTTCGGGGTCTATGGGCTCCCTCTATGGCTATCACTACCACAAAAAGGCCGGCAAGGACTACGTCCCGCCAATCCTGCCGGCTATCTCCCTGTCACTTGTTCTCGCTCATCTTGCCAAGCCGCCGTTTGACGGAGGCTTCATCACCTTTTCTTCCCAGCCGCAATTTGTTCAAGTCGACAAGTCGCAGTCCCTCTATGAACAAATAATGAGCATGAGTAGAACACATTGGGAAATGAATACGAACTTGCAGAGCGTTTTTGTCGACTTGATCCTTCCTCTGGCGGTCAAGAACCAGGTCAAGCCGGAGGATATGATCAAGCGTCTCTTCATTTTTTCTGATATGCAATTCGACCAAGCCTCTGCCCAGAATAATGCGAGCCAGTGGGAGACGAACTATGATGTGATCGAGCGGAAATATCGCGAGGCTGGATATGAGGTGCCTGAAATTGTTTATTGGGATCTGTCTGCGGGTACGAAGACGACGGTGGAGGCTGAGTATGACAGGAAGGGAGTGGCCATGATGAATGGCTTCTCGCCTGCTATGCTGAAGGTGTTCATGGGTGAGCAGGATACTGGGGAGGAGGTGAAGATGGATGAGGGATGGGAGGCTGTAGACAAGGATGGAGAAAGTGTCACTGTTGTCGAGCAGGCGAAGGAGGACGTGTTCAACCCCCTCAATGTGATGAAAAAGGCGCTTGCAAAGCCGAGCTTCGATGGCCTTGTCGTTGTTGATTGAAAGTTCTTTTGTACATCTTTACCACACCTCAGTCGCTCACTCAGTTATACCATACCATTTGTCATCTCCACTCGTAGCATATCTTACAGCTTTGTACAAGGTTATCACGTCGTCAGAAAAACAATACAACCAGAACATTACTGTTCGCTTTAGAATGGGGACTCAGTGAATATGTATGCAGTTATCTTTACCGAAGGGATGCGAATAAAGATTGCAGAAAATCTTGAAATATTCTTTAAGCAATTTTACTGCTTGCAAGGCCAATCTATGGGGCTTGAAATTCCTTGGGCGAATGATGCTAGCTGTACTGCAGGTCACTCAGGCGTCATCATTATTATATTGTATAGTCAATCCATCGACCAAAAGCGAGGGACGGTACCTAACCGTCAAAGAGGTACTCCGTGACAGCTAATGCTGTGGGTTTGACGGTGATAATTGTTGCGTCATTAGGTTGCTTGTATCATAAACGACATCTCAGCCAGACCAGCCGGGACGAAAGAAATCGATGTGTTCTGCAGTCGATAAATCTAACTCCCGTGCCAGGAGAAAATCACGTCGGATTACACCAGTGGAATGATTGTCCTGACCAAGCTGCGGAATTATAATGACGCCATTAGGTCCGAATCCTTGCTTGGAACGACGTTAGGAATGGAGAGCAACTCAAGGGGGCTCATCTCGAACGTCTTGATCATTGCACAAAGTGGCGTCTTGCCTCAGTGGCTCTCCGAGGAAAAGACGGCCCTCAAATGGACTTGGTTGATATCCTTCATTCCTTCAGGTGCCTAAAAGTAAGATGAAGGCTTGCGCATATGACGAGGGTCGGGAAAATCCAGCGCCGCTGTCGTTGCAAGCTATATTTGGATGCTCGGGTCTAAAAGTCCGTTTCTTAGTTATAACCAACTAAAGATCTTGCGCCACACTGGGGCTTTGAGTAGTCACATGATGATTGCGACGGATCACCTTCAGAATCGATGCTTGAAAAGTTCTTGAGAGGAAATGTAACAAGAAAAAGCATCGGCACGTCAGAGATCCATTTCGAGGTTCATCCAAGTCTACGCGTCCCCGAGCCAGACTCCTTGTCCTCGATTCGTAACTCGTGATGGACTCGGAGGCAGGGCCCTCGAGGCACACACTTCAGGTACGAACCGAACGTTACCGACGGCTATCGTCGATCACATACTCCATTGTGCGCATACGCAGTGCAAGGGCATCGGGCGCGGAGCGTTCAGGGCTCAAAGTCGACGGTGACCGCCGAACGTCAAAATGTTTTTCTCTAAATGACGTCAAAGCACCAGTAGCGTAGGATGATGGTGTCGCGCTCGACGCGCCGCTAAGGTCCAAGCAATTCGCATATTGATAGGTACACAAAGTTTCAGAAATTTTCTACAGTCCTCGGCGTAGTGAAAACATTCAGGTGCGATGTCCACCGCTCCTTGGAAAAGTCCATGCCTGTCACTTGGCTTCGACAGCCTCAGTCTAATTGAACTGGGCACTCCTGGCTCCATCTAGGGCTAATCCATGAGTGCCACATCCATTCCATTCTCAATGCCTGGAACACACAGAGCTTCATTATGCGGAGCAGGGATCGAGTTGAAGCCCCACCTTTCTTGGAAGAAACAATTGGTATGCTCCTGGTTCTTCTTTTCTCGCAACGAAGGGGTCCTCCTCAGCCAAGATACCCAATTGCGCTTGTCACTCAATTCATATGATATTGACGGACTGACCGTAAAACGAGGCTCGCAGTACTAATTAGGCAGTGCTTCGCCCTGGAAAAGTGCAATCTGTCGTGAGTTAGTGGTTTATCCTGTACATTTCCCTTCAGGTTGTTGCGTCTTCATGGAAGGACCATCCCCACACGGCAATCCCTTGGCCCTACTGTAGAGTAATGTAACACGTCCATTAGAGAGAAAGAAGTTAATCCGGGACCAAGGAGTTCATTGCGTTCTCGATTGAAAGGAAGGATGTACCAAGTATGCCGGAATTTTTACTAGAAAGACATCGGGAACAGTTTCCGTGTGGCTCAGTTTTGAAGTCCGTGAACACACCGCTGCATAGTGTCCACTATGCGTGTAGAAGGCTGTAAAAATCTTGAGGACTGAGCAAAAGCCATCGCTTGAGAAGTAGTCGAACCCTCAAGGCCTCAAGTTGCATAGATATTTAATTGATGACCTCTGGCTTGAACAAGGCTGCGAGAAGACGGACAAATGGAGACAGTCGGCTGCACCGCCACTCGGGGATTACGCCCCACAAATTTCTCACACCTGGTTTTCGACCTCTTCTTCCTGCCGCCATCAATCCAGCGGAAGACGTCCGACTTGTCCTCCCTTGGCCAGCCTTATACTACGTTCGGGTTCTGAGAAATGGATTTGGCGTCCTTGTCAGTCCCTAGGGTCTCAGCTGCCATGGATCTTGAGGCCAGTCCTATATCGGCGATCATCTCCCTGATTTTCAGCACATTTTCCCAACATTCGTAAACTGTGCAAGCGTCTCTCGCCTTTCTGGGGTATCCTTTCTGTCTTCTTCCCGGAAGAAGACCCTTGAAAGATCCGGTGCACTCTTTGGCCTTCTCAGGCTTGGTACTCCTTCGCGCATATATTCAGATATATTCACTTGCTTCTGGTTCGACAGCCACCGACGTCTTGACGGAGAGGACAAGCTTTTTTACATAACACGTGGATGGGCGAGAGTTCTTGATGTCACAAAGGGAGGCTTTACAAGTCAACAACTCCCCAGCAAAGCACAAAGGCTTGCCATTCTCCTGCTTCATGTCCACGAATGTTACATTCGGGTGGATCAACAACCGAGGTATGCATTTTCATCGACTCGTAGACACTTGAAAGCGTGATGATGATTAGGGAACTACATCTCTGAATAGGCAGCGGCTTGTAACCTCCAGGAACGTCCTTGCGATCGCCATGAAATTCAATACGTTCTGTCATTTACCCGAGCGTACGGCTTTTACTCATCCGTTAATTGATGTCAACTTCTGAATTGATTATGCCAATGGGCCCCAAGAAGCAGAAGCACAAGATTAATTTCTAAAAGCAGTATACTACTGACACTCGGTATGTGTCAGCCGTTCTAGTCGATTCTTTTGTTCGTGGTTCTTGTCTTGTTTAGTAAATTCTGCAAAACAGGTCGTCCCTGACTCGGGGAATTTCCAGTTTGGGCACGGTTCCATACCATCAAGTCCTCCGTCTTTGCCCTGATGCTCGTCTTAATGTTATTTTTGAAGGCTACGGCGTGAGTCCGACTTGTCAGCTCGTTTCTGCCAGCACATACAGTGCCTCGGGTTATATTACGGTGACTACCTGATTGCTCTCCAGGTCGGGGCCTTTTACGTATGAAGAAAAAAAATCGTCGGTCCCTGATCATGGAGTTGCTCTGCGTGCAGCGCCATACACCGGTCGTCGTTAAACGTGTCCAGCATCAATTCGGGCTCTCTACTATGACCTCTCAGCATTTCCGTCCCTTACTGAAGCAAATAACTGTGCCTAGAAGAAAGGCTTCGACTACCGTCCTGATGCCTGCTGACACGAAGCGGAACAGAAAGCAAATCGGACTTCAACTTACCTGTCACCATTCTGAGACGCTCCTGTTCAATACCTGGTCATTCACGACCAGCTGAACGGTCCATTCCAGACTCCTCTTGACTGGTGTCTTGTCCGTCGTCGCATCATCAGCTTCCTTGGAAGGGAATTTGGGTCACTGCTTTTGGAACCATCCAAATAGGACTTGCGAAACACGTTCCCTGATGCGCGTCCTGTTGTGTGCCTGCTCCAAGTCAAGCTTCCCTACGATCGAGGCCCACTTCAATTATCTCGAATACCCCAAGTACAATCTTCTTCCTTTCTTCTAAAATTTTCGCGTTCATACCAGCCGGCAGGGATTCCAGACTGCCGAACCTCGAAATCCTATGGACCTCTTTGACATTTGACCCTTGGACTTCATTCATCTTGAATCCTACCGCAAGCAGTATCCTATGACTCACAGCGATTTCAGAGGTTGGATCTGCGAGGCGTTTTCCAGATACCTTTCGTAGAATCTCTGAAAGGTTCCTATGACATTGGACTGACACAGTCTCTTGTGAAACGAGAGAATCCGACTCAAGATTTTGTTCCTCAGAGTTTCCTCCTCACGTTCACAAGCCGGAGGATTCTACATCTATGAGCCTGTAATCTCGACGCACCCTCAGTGGGTAGCAAAGTTTTTCTCTCTTACCGTAAGGGGTCTACAGCCTTTTATGAGCCTAACATTGGTTCTGACTCCCCAAACTGCTTTCTTATTTGTTATACCCAGAGAAGTCAGGACGTAAGCTGAAGGAATGTATGGTCTTCCAGGCCTTTATCGTCGCGTGGTAGGCAGTGACTAGAGACGCCACACCCGCGTGCGTCTCACTCGAGGCACTCGCAGTCTTGCACGTACCTTACTACAACGAGGCACACACATACTTCAGAAGACTAAGTATTGTCTAGCCTTCGCACGAGGTGCGATGATTGGCATCGATGACTTCATGAGTGCCTGCATTTGTTCATCCCATCATCATCGCGAGAGGAGCAAGATACGAAACTTGGCAGGAAAACCTTTTAGCGAAGCATTTGCAAGGCAAAAAGCCTCGTCAAGTGTAATTCTCTTTGGTATTTTCAATGCTTCCAACGGGCGCCTTCATTGTATCCAGTGACCAGACGCTGCATAGCGCCTAGCCTTGCAGAGTGGCTTGTTTTATCGGTCCGGTTGAACAGCGATCACCGGTAATCAGTTCCCAACATTTTCTACAGACACAATCACTCTCATATCGCACCCCAGACTTTATGTCTTATTCTTCGACATTCGCTCCTGAATCATCTAACAAGAGAAGGAGAAACATCGCAGTGGTACTCGGCGCCACGCAGAGAACTCTTTGCGGCGTTCGCGGTCGCTGTAGTCCGATGCGTGGGTCATGTGCAGGCTTCCGCACGGCGAGTTCTTAAAATAACCTGCGCAAATGTTGTTATTTGCCCATCTGGCGACCTTTTCTTTCCAACCCCCACCATCATCCCTGTCAGCGAGCAGGCATGGCCGAACGATCATCGTCTCTGGTGTCGGCCTCGTCTGAGGCACTCGCTGTCAATGTTCCTCTCCTAGGCCATGAGGATTCCTCCTTCCCTCATCCCAGGCCTCCTTTTGCCAGCGTTAACGGCGAACAATCCCCGCGGGGGTCTTTCGTAGAGGCAAGCCCAACACGAAGCAGTTCTGGAATGTTTCTTGCCACTAAGAACGAAGCCTATATCGAGGACGAACGCTCGGCGCCTGCTGCATCCGCGTCTTCTAGGCGCCGACCACTTCTTACTATCCTGGCTGCCCTACTTATCCTCGTAGTGGTGGTTCTGGCAGTAATTATTCCCGTTTACTTCACGGTCATTCGACCACGACACGACAAAAGTACTCTAGTGGGCACTTCACCGAGTTCAAACCCGTCCAACGGTCCCACGGCTGCTTCTGGAAGCCCAGGTGCAAAACCCACTCCAGCTGCGGCAGAAGCTATCACCGGAGGCGATGGATCAACTATCAAAGCCAGCGATGGATCCACTTTCACTTACAGTAATAAATTCGGTGGTGTCTGTGAGTTTTGCGTCCTTTTGGTTCTCCAAAACCGCAGAGAGACATAAGCTCTCAAAGCTACGCTTTCGAGGCGTGTGCCCGTCGTTGTGTGATGCTCCAACGCTGCGCGGTGTGGATGTTTCTATTTTTGTCAGACAAACCTGTCGTTCCTCTAAACTGATCTTCTGGCTCTTTCATCCGACAGGGTGGTCTGACCCGAATGATCCTTACAATAATAATGCGTACCCAAATTCCTGGACTCCGCCTCTCAATCAAAGTTGGGACTACGGGAAAAACCGCATTAACGGGTAAGAAGCCACATCTTCTCCGCGAGCTTTAAGCTGATATCCTCTAGTGTCAATCTCGGCGGTTGGTTCGTTCTGGAGCCCTTCATTACACCTGCCCTATACCAGAAGTACCCTGGGGCCGTCGACGAGTGGACCCTCAGTACGCTCATGGCGGCGGACACTGCGAACGGCGGCTTAAGTCAACTGGAAACGCACTATCAAACCTTCATTGTAAGTGTGGGATAAGATCGGATCCAATTATTTTACTCAACTTTTGTAGACCGAACAAGACATCGCCCAGATTGCCGGAGCTGGTTTGAACTGGGTCAGGATTCCGATTCCATTTTGGGCCATTGACACTTGGGGAAATGAGCCATTCCTCGCCAAGACAAGTTGGAAGTGCGTTTCCTTGACCTATAGCCTTCGATGAAGTACTCACCAGAATTCAGGTACATTGTCCAGGCCATCCAATGGTGCAGAAAGTATGGTATCCGTGTAAACTTGGATCTCCATACGATACCAGGATCTCAAAATGGTACGCCCCCTTCGGTGGTTGTAACTTCTTTGATTCTGAATTAAAGCTTCAAAGGTTTCAATCACTCTGGCAAGGTTGGCGCAGTCAACTTCCTGAATGGAGTGATGGGAATGGCCAACGCACAACGGACATTGAACTACATTCGGATTATCGCAGAATTCATCTCTCAGCCAGAGTACAGAGATGTAGTCCCTATGTTTGGTATCATAAACGAGGCTTTGATCGGTACCATCGGCGTTACCGAACTCCGCTCTTTGTGAGTACCCTCTCTTTCTCGCTTGTCATCCTGAATCCAGAGGCTCATGTCTATTTGCAGCTACGTGGAAGTCTACAACATGATTCGAGGAATCACAGGCGTTGGGGCAGGCAATGGACCTTTCATCAGTATTCACGACGCATTCCAACCCCTTCCGAACTGGGCAGACTTCATGAGGGGCGCGGACAGAATCGCCCTTGACAGCCATCCTTATTTCGCCTTCGATAATAGTCCTGCCACACAGCCTATCGACACCGGTACAGGTGCTGGTGCTGGAGGAGTCTGGCCAGGCAACGCTTGCAACAGATGGATGAGTAACTTCAACACAAGGCAAGTAATCATGCTTTGGATATTCTCACTGCGCGAGCTAATTTAATTTGCCTTGATAGTCGCAATGCTTTTGGTGTCACATACGCTGGCGAATTCAGCAACGGCTTCAACGACTGTGGTCTCTTCTTGAAAGGCGTCCCTGGCAGCCATACGTATGGCGGTGACTGCTCTCTCTGGCAGGACGCCTCTACCTGGGACGATGGCACAAAGGCTGGAATTTTGGCCTTCGCATCTGCAAGCATGGATGCCCTTAGAGATTGGTTCTTCTGGACCTGGAAGGTTCGTTTTTGCCTATAAACTCAATTGTGACCTGCCTAACCGTGCTGTCATAGGTTGCCAATTCCACAGCTGGGCATGTTGAATCTCCTCTTTGGTCGTACTCACTTGGATTGCAAGGTGGATGGATGCCGACTGATCCTCGTTCCGTGATCGGTTTCTGCGGCCCATCTACTGGACCTACCTTTGACGGAAGCTTCGACTCTTGGATGACTGGTGGTGCAGGCGCGGGGACGATTGCTCCAGATCAAACGACGCAATACCCATGGCCGCCAGTCACACTCGAGACTGCTGGGGCTCCTGTTACTGAACTCCCAGTCTACACCTCTACTGGGTCTATCGCCACCCTTCCTGCGCCAACTTTCACAAACGCTGAAGGAAATGCTATCGCCACTTCAGTTGATGGTTGGTTTAACACTAACGACAATGCTCCTGGCCCTACACCCATTGCTGGTTGTTCATACCCCGATCCATGGAACGCCGTGGATGTGCCTGTACCTACCGGTTGCACCGGTGATGCTAACGCGGCAGTTCCCGCGGCCATTACTCCTCCACCCACCCGCCGGTCTCTTTGAGGTGTCCAAAACCGAACACTAACGTGGATACTCATCTTGAACATGACTTGTCGATCGAACAATGACCGCTTCTTGGACTTGTACTCCTTACCTTATATTTGTATACCCTCTAACCCATACGCTCACTTATCTAACGCAACGGTGCTGAAACCTCTGACTTTCGTTATAGTATTGCATGGCATGGACTCTCTTATTCATGGGCATTAACTTTATTCTATTTTATTCTCTTTCTGGTTTCTGACCCTCACCTTGGCTTTACTTCGACAACTCTTGTACGACCGCTACTAATTTGTCCCTACCCGGGGTGTTGCATCTAGACATGATTGTAACTCATCCCGCTGCACCTAGCTAGAGCGTCTCAGATTTCAGGAACTAGCGCTCAAATTCAGGTACACATCATCAACTCCTGCAAAGGTCTTGAAAAATGACGACCTGATTCGAGAACAATGTGAGGATGCCCGATATCCGACAACACGCAGTAAGGGTCTTTAATGAAAACTGACCCTTCAGGACTGCAGAATGAACATGCAGTTACACAGTTCTTCGTGATAATCGGTATGCGTCTGTTGGCGAGGTAGTTGAATTTAGCCATGTTACAGTATTCATCAGCTTCTCAGCCTTCGCTGAACAAGAATAGACTTACGCAGAGTCAAAAAGCCCAAGCAGTTGGGTTGGGTATGTACGTGTGAAGAGATAAGGCACAGCATGAGGCGAGGCTGAGCGGAAGGTCAAACGCACCGATGGTGATTTCACTAGATGTCTTTGAGGCTTCGTGTAGTCCTTGAATCGATTTAGTACCCGCGAAAAAGGCTGTGGATAAAGATATCAGAATGAACAGGGGTTCAACCATGGCACAAACCTGGGGATCTACGACGCTTGCATCAAACTGGGCGTGTGGGGGTCTCTGATCATCGCTTGTTCCAGTACACAGCTGCTGCTGGTGAAAGCGAAGGTTTAAGCAGTAGGAATCAATCCTATCCTTCACTTTGCTTTCTGACTATGGCCTTCTAGCTCCTTCCCCGCACCCTTGGTCATGTCCGGTGACCTTCAGTTAAGCTACCGGAGGTGGAGACAATACACTAAGAGATGTCATGACACTGGCGCAGTTCAATTACGTGAATAATAAATAAAGACCCTTTGCCAAGGTCTCCAGCTTCCTTTTGTGATGGGCTCTGCATCAAGGGTGCATAAGAGTCTCTAGAAATCGACGTACGCATTGGGACAAGACTTCAGAACACCCGGAAGAATTGCGGGACCATTATCAAAGAAACGCCAGGTTAAAAGGCCTGAGATAAGCACGTCCAGGAGCTAATCATGGGTCGAATCCACAGTTCTGCGACGATACCAGTATGGTTAAGTGAAAAGTGCACTTTTGGCAGTTAAGTCAGAACCCCACGGTTGGCGTCTACAGACATTTTCTGGAAGCAGTCGAAGTTTTTAACAGGAGCAGAGACTTATTTAGACGGTGTTAGGAATAGATCGCGGGGATGACTTTACTTAAGCAATTCCAATGCGGCGAACCTATCACTTGTTGTTTGACAGTCCGACACAAACGTGTGACGCCCCCAATCCGAATTAGCGAAACTTTGGGTGACTCGGCCTCGGTAGAGCCTGTGAGAATGGGCAGGAATTGGGCAGTACACGATGAGAGCTAGCATCAGATAACCCCAGAATAACGCTATTCGCACCCAGCACCGCGAGCATACGCATCCGAGAAAATCTCCTCGTCGAACTGCAGATAAGCGACACGCAGGGAAGAGAGGAAGCGACGGCATTGAAAGTGGCCGTAGGAAATGGATGTCCAAGCTAAGGCTCGAGGAACGCGGAATAGCCATGCGATGGTAGATTGAGTTTGAGAAAACGATGACCCTCACTGCTCCCGATCCAAAGTATGTTTCCCACGAAAATGATAGATGGACAAACTTGGATAAATCGAGCGCCTCGAGGCAAAACAAGGCAAGGAGGCGCACCCGCCCTTGATGCTGTGCCGATGCGCTCGATTGCGCCTCCGTTAAAAATACGAGGACACAATATGCCGCATAGCTTCAGCGAATGAATGACGTCGTAAAGTCTAACGGAACGCGGAACGTATAGCGTTCCGAAGTGCTAATGACGGAGCAAACAAGAAAACAGCTTTTGAACATCTCGGACTCCTTCTCGCTAAGTCGAAGGCCAACAAGGCTTCCAGCTAGCTTACAATAGCCTCCTAACTCTGGCCGATAGCTTGCGGCTTACACACAGACTTCTTTCTGATTGCGATGCGCGTCACAATATGCATTATTGGTTTGATTATTGCCAATGCCCTGGCAGTGTTTCTCACCCGGCCTTGGAATCTAGGCGACTTGGGATTCCTTTCCACCTCGATGCATGTCGCGATTATTTCTGGATCTAATCCTAACGGTTGATCGACTCTTTGTGAGCTCTGCTGCCAACTCCGCACAAATAAATCTCGGATTCCGATTCCTCTAGATCATTTTCAATGCAATCCTTTCCAAAATCCTATGTCTCCTTGTGAGGCGATTTGATAGATCCTGGGTTTGTATGACAGCAGCCTTAGACATTACCTTTTTTCCTCGGTTGGTATCTGAACTCTGTCTCGATGTGGGAGCCATCAAAATGGAGAGAAGGACAACGTCTGTTCAAAGCCTCCAATAATGCCTTGCTACGTTGCTTGTCATACCAAATTAATTCGTGGAGCGACGCGGTTGCTCTTGCTGGCCGAGACTATAGGTCCGAAAGTTGTAGAGAGCCTTCCGAAGTTATCCTCTCTCAAAATTCAAATATGGGAACCCCGCCGATGGCGTGCACGGCTGTTAATCGACGTGCCTAGGCAGTGCTGCAGCGGGTTACCCCTTTGTTGTCGTCGGATTTCTTCCTGTCCTTCTCTATAAACGTCAGTCAACTCAAATGACGGACATAGCGTCAACTCTGTAGACGTTGCCTCGACTTCGGATTTCAATTACGCGCTTCAAACTCTTGAAAGCGCCCCAGTGGACTCTCCTCGGGCCTACTCGGTCAATGGCACCGAGCTCTTTTCATTGTAGAAGCTGATTACGAGGTGACGACTTCTGATTAATTGTAGAGGTCATTAACAATGATATTACACCTCTCGTAGTTGAGACTGGACATACTCTTCTAATGCATCCGTTCCTATCACGCTCCTCTATTGCCCTTCTGGGAGATGAACGTGGCTAGGGAATACTGAGGCATGCCGCACATTATGAACGACCGGTCTGAAAACAGAATATCCAATTAGTACATGCAAAATATTTTTCTATTGAACAAGGGCCTGAATTTCTGACAGCCCGCAATTTACATCTGGGCAGCTCTGAGGGTTCATAGCTTAGATTGGAAGTACAGCCGACTTTCTGACTCTCCGCTGCAAGTAGTATACAATATTTTACGGACTTCAAAGTCTTCACCGCGGTTCTGCATCCAAGAATCGACTTGTCCGATAACTCTCTGATTGCTAATTTCATGAAGATTCGGCGACTCCTGATTGGCGGCGGAGGTCCTTTGCAATCGGCGGCCTGGTCCGCTTTGTTTGCGCTCGATTGTGTAGGGACGCATCGAACTCCGGAGTGTGGCTGTGTGGTCCAATCGAGATTAGTGACAATGGAAGATCGACAGCTCTTCCCACCGACTGCCTACTGACGATCTTGGTACTGACATTTCGTCCAGATAGAATCCAGCAAAAGGTAAACGCCGCATCTGTAAACCTTCTTCTGTCCCTAGTTCTGGATGACAATTCTCGGACATTATTCAAGCTGTTTTGTTTGACTTTGGCAAGGGAACAGCTTGGAGAAGCTGACGAGGTACAGTGAAACGACATGCCCAGGTCAATGCCGGAGGCGCTACACGGACAATCTCCTTCGATCAAGCCGAAGCTGACCCATAGATCTGGCTCATGTTCTAGCTTCTGTCTGAATCTGTATAGCCTTAACTCCTGTGGGCTAAGCCACGACAAGTCATTACGAGATCTCTGCATCCCTGATGGGTTCAGCCGAATAATGATATTTATTAAACTTCCAGGAGCGGGAATCTGCCTTGTCCGTTGGTGTCCCGATACATATAAACCACAAACCAGAACGGATCCGTCAAATCCATCCTCGTGTCTCTTCACGGAAGAGTCTCATGGCATCGTCATCGCGCCTCGATTCCTCTCCCTCGTCGCCGTCTTCGACGCGTCACCCTGATAGCGACTCGTTCAACTGCTCCCCTCTCCAAAATCCTCGGACACACGATGTCTTCCAGTCCATCGTCAAAGGACGTAAAAGTTGGAAAACTCTTCGAGGTGGCGAAGTCGTATGGCCACCTGAACTCGAAGCGGCCCTCATTGAAGGTATGAATCCGATGTTGTTGTTTGATTGGTCGCTGACTATGATACATGTTGATAGGACTCGAGAACTACCAACCAGATGATTCCAGAGAAACTCGTTTACTTGGTCGGTTCCCCATGCGAAACAGGTTTATTTCAGACTGGATTTATGAGAAGACCGGCAAGAGGCGTACTGCTAAGCAGGTCGGTAGTCGCCTACAGCAACTCCGGGATACATGTGGCGGCAAACGACGTGAGTTATTCTTTCCTTCGAAATGCAATAAGAGCTTAACGGTCATGGGCAATCACCGATTACTCTAGTGCTTAACCTTCTTTCTCCCAATCGACGACCTTACCGGGCTCCATCCTTGACCCCCGAGTTTCAAATAAAGGACGGACACCTAAGCTATGGCCCTCCTTCCCTCCGCTACGAATCTGAATCAGGGAGTGATTCATCTGCAAGTGCACCAACAACCCCGACCGAGGCCCATGCAACCTTGCAGCATCTGCTCTATCGAGGGATTGAACCTCGAAAAGAGCCATTACCCAGTACGATTGTATACATCGACCTCCTACCAGAGGATTCTTCCATGGACACTGGGCATATGGACGACTGTCTCAAATCCCCATTATCGTCTTCGAGCTTCCAGGACATGGACGAACACTCGTGGATCGAACGTGGCTGCAAGGTTGTTCGGGCTTCGCCACATCCCCGACGTCTTCAGGAAATTGACCCAACTATAACACTGATGTCGCAAACGGTCACTGCCGCTCAATCTCACTACACGGTCTACCAAGATAACAGTGTCGTCTCTTCTGAGTCAACCCCTTTAGAACTCTTGGATGCGCAATCGAGTGGCGACGCGTCCTTCCTATACAAGACACCGCTTGTACCAGCTTTCTGGGAGACCATCTCACAGAGCTCAGGTATGTTCCCGTCCTCATCCGCTTTCATCAGCTATTGATGGACTGCGGAGCAGATGCATCACAGTACGTGATCATCCAACGCGTTGTTGAAGATGCTTCCTCCTCGTCGACTCCACCATCAACAATATTCTCGGCCATGTACAGGTTCAACTACTCCTCGCCTTTTCAAATAGAGAGTGACTTCACCCCAACAATGATGCAGACCGAATGCCACATGCAAAAATCTGATTTTGGTTTCGTCGACAACCCCATGCTTTCGATGGACACCGACGGCTTCCACGACATATCAATGGCGATGCACAAACCTCAGCCTTTCTTCGCCATCAACAATTATCAATTTGGGTCCGACTGGAGTAGCTCTTCATCGGGGTCCGTCTATCAAAGCCCCATAGATGATCATCGACAGATTCCCTGCATCATGGGAAGCGACGATCAACATGTCACTCCGAACGCTACGTTTTCTTTACCAGATGTCTCTAATATGTGAGTTGTTCTTCAGTTTTGCGATGAATTCTATACTGAATAGTCACCATAGGTACTAAATCTTGCGCTTGGAAGAAGTGTGTAAATTGCGCACACCCTTGGGTGATTATTGTCACCAATCATTGCCACTCTCCAATGTACCATCTTTGTAACACCCATCTTGCCTCTACAACCATCATTTCATGGGACGCTCTATCGTTCGTTCTTGCACACAAAGATCATATTTCCTTAATCTTTCGTACCCAAATTTATTCTTTTCATTTATTAAGGAGCAGGCTCCTCTGGACCATCACCCCACTTCCTTGTATCTCCTATTAGCCACTTACTCAGAAGAGCCTCTATATGGCGCTTAGTCAAAATCCTCTATGTTGTTGTATGCTACATATCCTGCCAAAATAGAATCAACACGGAATATTGGGCACTAATATTCTCAAATGAACTTCGAGCTCCACATAGCCTCGTTCTGCCTTGCCTCGTCGGTTCCGGCACCATAGATCCGGGAACTCACTAAGAAGAATCATCACACATTAGTGAGCTAGATTTGGGGCTGTCTTGACTTTTGAGAACTTACCAGTTTTCATGCAAGAAATGATTTGTATTCGTGTCGTAAAGTCCTTGGTCAGAAGCGCCGCGTCGGTGTATTGGTTGAGACCCCGTGTAATGCCCTTCGCGATTGATTGTTTCCTTGATTGGCTAGATGCCTTGGAGTGCGCTTCTACCAGAGAATCTACCCAAGTCCTCATGGCCATCCCTGCCGACATTCCTTCCCATTTACTGAGTTCCAAAATCATATTTGTGATACCCCCGACAATGACCGCAATTTCTCCCTCTGCTTGCCCAAATGACTCTAGTCCTGGTTTCTTCGTATTGGGTAGGTGCTTCTGGATGGTAGCCAGAAGCGGGCTATAGGACACTCCGTCCCCAGCCTGGCCCGAACCTAGTGTCCCGGTAGCCCACACCTTCGTCTTGTCGATCAGGTCGTAAATGTCTGGCCGCAAGGAGGGAGATAGGACCTTCTTAGCATCGGTGTTGGCCCCAGATGCAGCTGTAAGTTGGTTCGCAAAGTTACGGAACATGTTGGGGACGAAAGACCGTGGTCGCTGTAGAAGAGTGCTAAGCGTCGGAAGAGGGGCGAATTTCCCAGCTGCGGCGCTTTCACAGCGAGTCATCAACACATGGCGGCCTTGAGGCACGTCTGCCAGCCTATTCATTGGCTAAGTGCCCTTATGAGTCAAACCCGATAATGAATTCGTTATTGAATCGCCAACGGAGAATACAGTGGGCAAGGGTCCGAAGTGTTAACAGTCATTAATCATACAAAGTCGTGCCTCACGCAACCGTGAACGAAGATGATGTTCCAGTAAAGGAAGATATAGAACCTATGAGAGGTTTGGAATCCCCAAAGTACCTCAGACGGTAGGTTCCAGCGGGTGTACCACTTTCAATCGTCCTGAGAGGAGAAGAGGTGCATAAGCGACATACCATTGATCACGAACTTCTTCTCTTACCAAGAGACGTTCACAGTGCTAGTGCCCAGAACCTTTAGACGAGAGTAAACATCCTATTGTAATGCAAATGAAATCTTACGTACCGTGCTCACTCTCGTCCATCTATAGACCGTGGACGGATGCGAATCGGTTCGGACAGATTTCCACTGCCCTGCCACCAATTGGTCAACAGTCAGGAAAGTTCCCTCCAGACGTAGGTTGTTCTATTTGCAGAAAGTGAGTCTATCGTTTTCACTTCGATAGAAACTTCTGGTGGAAGACAAGACATACCCTGGGATTTGCTCCTACGAAGAGGGCCGAAACAGTGTCCCCTTCCTTATAAGCTGTATTTGTCTGTACGTCAGTCATCACGGCGCCAAACTTCGATCCTATTGGTGCTGCATCGAATACGACAGGGGTCTATTGACAGTGCGCAATCAAAATTTTGTCGTTATCTCGTAAGTAATACATTATGAGAGTATAATCATTCGGGGCTTACCTGGAGTGAGATGGCCTTGGATGTCTGCTCCGGGGGTGGAGGATCCGAGGCTGGAGTCCCAGTGGCATTGTCGGCAAGGAATGGCACGAGACTCGTGTACTTGTCAATGTACGCTTCCAGAGTGACTAGACACAGGGAGATGATGTGATAATAATCAGATGTCGACGGTCAGGATCATGTTATTCGAGGATCAACAGCGTCAGCAAGGCGGCGAACGCAAAAGGCATATGTCAGAAGTCGCGTACTTCGACACTTCCGTCCGGTCAGGTGCGTTAATTAAATTGTAACGCAAGTTCATAATGGGACGCAGAATCCATCCCCATAAATACACCAACCTCGGTGCTCGCGAAAGCAACATTACTCAATTAAAAGAATTGAAATTGTACTCACATGGACCAAAAATAGTGCTTGCACCCTCATAGCGCTGTACGCCATATTCCTCTCGAGTAGTGACGTAGTGAGAGTAAACATTAGCGGGGCCCGCCACAACGACGTATGCATCCGCGCCGAGGACACGAGACGAGATCAATTGTGCACGAACGGCTTCGCTGTTCGAGAGGGAATGCCGGAAGAGAAGACATTCCGTGAGAATTCATATCACAGATAACGAAACCGATTTAGAGTTCGTAGGGTCAGTTTGCATAGGGCCCGAAGTGATTCATGAAGAAGTTGACGGAGAAGAGAAGCAATGAATTGAACAAGCCATCAGTCTGAACGTCTGTATGAAGAAAGGTGAAGGCTCACCGAATCCGTCTGCCAGCCATAGTGGTGAGTTCACCTTATCGAACAGAGCAGCGGATAAGAAATCAGGGAATAAAAATTTGCGACATGACGCACCCGGCATTATCAACATCACTGCAGGTAGAAAACGGTTAGTCCAATGTTCGACAATACTCCACAACTTGAGTTGTGCATTTTCAAAAATCCACTTTGGCAACTAATTGAAAGTCAAGACTCAAAGCGGAATTTAACTCCGCAGGTGTCGACTTTCCGAAAAGGACGATTGGCGGAAAACGAAGAGCACAGACTCACCAAAATTTCCGACGCGCAACATTTGGATATCGACACTGTTGGGTGCCCATTCGTAAGGTGTATGTGCGAAACCCTTGAAAGCAAATTCGACGGGTGTCAACAATCGACCATCGGAACGGCAGACGGCGGAACCAAGATAACGGTAGACAGCACATACCGTATTAAGTAAGATAGGCTTTGGATCTTGGCAAGCCACTTGAGCAGCCGAAGGCAAGGGTGTTACTGCGCCTAATATTATACCACAGCAAGGGTCAAGAAGAAGAAACCGGAGAGAAGTTGAAGATGATGTCAAAGTAATAATGTTAGTGCCGGATCCATTGGCTGTTGAGACGCGTTAACCGATACGACTTACCCTTTACAATTTCCCAGAATGGATTTCTAGTGAGAGCGGGGGAGCAAGAAGCATGAGGACAGCGAACTACATACACTATGTACCAGAATGACTCACTGCGGGGTCGAAGAATTATCCCCTTGAACGAAGTCGAAAGCTCCAGGGCCATCGCTGAAGAGCGATTGGATGAAAGCGTTAGAATTCTTAGAAAAGAAGGCGGCCAGAAAGGGAGAAACGGACTGACGTTGTTCCGCCAGCAAAAGCAAAGCCTATGGGAGTTGCGAAGAAGGGTTACAGGAGTCAGTCAACCTCAGAGAAGGTCGGTCAATGGCACAAGAAATGACTGACCCATGGCAGCAGGACATGTAGAGACTGTAGTTCCGTTCGGAAGAGTAAATGAGTGGTTTGCCCTACGAATGCGGGGATTAGCGTGGTCTTGATTATGACAGGACCCTGTAAAGCAAAATTAAGAGAGAAGATGTACATTGTCACGTAGGTATGAACAGTCTTGACAGTGCCATGCACGTCGCTCAGTGGTCCGTTCATGATTGTTTGTGCACCAGTGAATTGAGCTTCGCCTATTATCCTATTAGACTCGAAGTCTGAAATGCGGAAACCGGGGCCGCTTAAAAAAGGTCATAAGATCCTCGTGTCCATGTCGAAGTGGATTTCTTGTCAAGACATACCGTCCATGGCACTGTTCTACGGTCCCACCGCAGGTTGAGTGGTCCGCTTCACAAGGTTGGCCGTCAAACGGCTGTCCGGGACTCTCGCAGAAGGCCCCAAGCCTATGAGAATTGACAGGAGTCAGAGACTAGCGAGCAAGGGCAAAGGGCAAAGGGCAAGAACGACAAACGTGTTTGGACTTGTGTCGCCGACGTTAGCTATAGAATCATGCAACATAAGGACTAGACCAAGCGCGTGAGAGATCAGTCTTACATTGCGTGAATCCTGCCACGAATGTTGCGTTTCCGGGGAAAGAATTCGGCTCTACGAGGGCTGGAAAATAATAAATTTTATGTCCCAGTCGCAGCAATTGGCAGCGCAACTCACACTCGTAGAGATATGCAGCCATCCCTTTGTTGTCAGCGCTGACTAAAGTGTTGTTCTACCACACGCTTTCAGCTTGCTGTGCGTTCAAAAATGAATGCCGGAGGTAATTTACCTCATACAAACTTGTCCCATGAACGGCAAAGAAGCTCAAAAATCCCCTCGCATTCCCGCTTAGATCGTCAAACCTCAAAAGGGTCATATCCTTATCTTGGTCAAATTCATACCGAGCTCGTTCGTCTGCGGGGTTGGCGAGATACGCAGTTGGGGATCGATTAATGTTGGCATTGAGTATCGTGGTATTACCGAGTCTAAGTTTGCCTGGTGCAAGACTCGCATGGGCACGCTGGACAGCTAAGACAGTCCCGGTAATTATAGCATCCGCAGTTTGCTGAACGTATCCCAACGAAGTAATTTGAGGAAGCAAATTCTCCAAATACCCTCCGACTCCTGAGTGCTGATGCGTCCCTACGAAGGCGATATTGTCGTTGGTATACAGTCCGGGGAATTGTGCGGAAAGGTTTGCAACTATAGACCGGCGGACTCCCGAGTCGCCCATTGCGATATCTAGAAAGGTAAGACAATCTTGTGAAATTGTGCAGCCAGAAAAGAAGCAGACTCTCGTACCAGCATTGACGAAGACAAATCTGTTACTTGGTGTGTTTGCGTCCGCAACAATGAATGCCCGACTCCTTTCTCGCATGTGCAAACCCGTGTCTGTCTGAGCCAGAGAAGCATAACCCTAGAAGGTCTTCATAAGTAGTTACCGAAATTAAAGAGCGTCCTCGCTCACCATCATATTGGTCTCAACCACTGGGCTGCAAAGCTAATTCAGTATGCATCCGAACCAGCAAACACTCTATTGTACCCCGTAATGTCACCGATACCTAAAGCTCAGTAAGAACCCGCTTTAGAACCGTCAATATAGGACTCACCCAGGCCCAGAAGGTACTGCGTCTGTGCCGACACCACTGGTAATCCGGGTGTCCCATTGGGAAGGATCGAGCTAGACGCCAAGAAGGCAGTCAAATACCACAGAACGTTCGTCATTCCGTCGTAGAATGAGACCAAATGGTCCCAGAAATCAAACGGGAGGGCGCTGTGGGACGCGAGAAGCGGCATGGGTGTCTTATGTATGGAGCCTACGGCTCACGCAAGCTCACAGCTGCTGCTCAAAGCCCGAAATGGCCAGCGCACGGCTTGTGGCTAACACATGGACCCCGCATCACGGGACAGACAGCAACTCAGGTTCTTGACTGACTGCCCTATTTTGATGTCATTTTCGAGCGTGAAGCGCATAGGGCGACCTCTCAACAACGGCCGACTCAAGGGAGAACCGAGGATCGTTGGGAAAAGAAGTGATGAGCGCATGGGTCACACAAGGGAAGGTGATGGAAACAGAACCAATTGCAGTGTGTCGGACCCCAATCATTCCACAAGACTTACGTACAGACAAAGCAAAGACAAAGTGCAGTTTTCGAGTCCAAGTCCCAGCGCCTAAGTGCTCTAGACCGTGCCGACAACTCACAATTTCTCAGTCTCCAAGAGTTTGCATCCATCCTGTTACTGCACAGAGCGATGAAGCGGAGGAATTTAGCCTCGAGGGAAATGCCTCTGACCTCATGATGCATGGCTGATGATCCAAACCAAATCCGACTAGCATCTGTCATGGGGGTATAATTGTGCAGGTTTTTCCCTCCAACACGATGGACGAAAGCAAAAGCATATGATAGCACCGACGGAAACAAAATGTTCTCCGAGGATCGATGAAGGTATGCAATGCTAAATTCGATGCAAACCCTCAATTACAATCAATATCAGAACGATGGGAAGCTACTATCTTGTCCTAGTCATGGGGACCTAGAACGACCCCTCTTTACCAGAGACGCGGATACCGATGGCTCCCATGGCCTGAGCAAGCTTAATCCTTCAGTGTGCCAAATCGAGGCGTAGTCATGGTGCGAAAATTGGTTGCACTTCGGGAGATCTTCACTCGTAAGTCAGATATAACCTCTGGGAGGAAAGTGAGGAAGTAAGAAATAGCCTTCAGTTAACGATCGGAACAATGATACCTCCGCCTCTACATAGGTTTCCTGAGTAGCACCGAAATGTCAGGCTTAGCCTCACAATCTAATCGGAGGTGATACGATGGCTTGATGGTCAATAAACCACCCATGGACATCGGAACGGTGGATTGCAAGACATTCAGACACGGATCAGTCAAAGAAGACATGACAACTGCCCCCAATAAAATACAGGTACATACGCAAGAATAAGATATTCCAACAGACCTTGACTTCAAGGCACTCAGGAATCCTGACCCGGAAGTGATTTTTTTGGGACCAGCCCCCAAACGCCTCCCATGACCGCCATCATCACTACCAAACTAGAAAGAAATCCAAGCTAGCATCAAATTAAGAGTCTGTCAATCGTCAAAAATAACTTACAAAGGTTGCAAACTCTGGATTCCGTAGGTATTTGCGAGTCTGCCGGTGAAAAATGGTAATAGAGCGCTTCCCACTGCCCCAGAAGCCGCTATCCATCCTATTGAGCCAGTTACAAGCTGGCGGGGAATGATGCGTGCAGAGTGCCGCATCACAATAGGATACATTGGACCAAGTACAAGTCCGATCAAGCAGACAGCTACGGTGTTGAGAACCATGGACGGCACGAGCCAAACAGTCAACTGAAATCTTGGGTACCACTATGAGCCTCGAATTATCCCGCACAGAAGAAAACACATACAGCAGAGCAAAAATTGTGTATAACCACACAGCATGAACTTCGCCAATCTGTGATGATGTGGGGTGCATCAAAAATTGGATATCGGTCGAGATAAGCATGACGTACCTTCTGGTTAACCCAAATCAAAAGGATTCTGCCTGCAGTCAGACCTATCTGGCACGTAAGCTACGAGCAATCGATGCATTGGACGTTCACTTGCCGCCGAAAAATCCAGAAGCAACGTAGCCGGAAGATGGTCCGCCGCCACGAACTACTCTAATAAAAGTAACCACCCATCCTGTTCTTGATGTCAACGTAAAAACGTAAAAAAATGGCGAGAAAAGTCACCTCCGATAGTCACCTCTACTCCAATATAGAGGATGAGGAAGACAGCCAGCAAATGAACAGCTTTCAACTGCAGGATCTGCTTATATCCGACCTTTTCTGAAGGGTCATTGTTTTCGGGCATTGTCTCTCCTGCTTCAATCAGACACTCTGCTCAAGTCACGAAGTCATTCATAGCTCGATCAGGGGGTCATGAAGGGACGTACCGTCTTGCGTTCTAAAGCGAAAGACCATAGCAAGAGCTACGGTGTTAATTATTGAAAGGAAAAGTGAAACAAAATAATGGAAGGACCAATGGGTCATCTGAGCGAACTGCGTCGCTGAGAGAGGTGCGGCAAGCGCTCCGAAGCCTATGAAATATTTTAGCAGCATGCTTCAGACTTTCAAAAACTTTAGCCGACCATAAGCTGCTTGTAAAAAGCCCATTTTAAGTTCCCCTTCGTTTTTGACCGTGGCAATAAAGCCATTGCCTTGAGCGTCCTGGAGTCGGGTTTGTCAGACGGTCACTGGACAAAGATTAGTATCAGTCAGACGGAGGTGACTCACCTGAATAGCAATTCCAATTCCACCCACGGCAAAAGATAAGGCAAATAGTGGGAATGGCAAAGCCAGTGCTTGTATAGCGAAAACAACGACTTGTACCAGAGACCCAACGACAAGCATCTATGGGGCATTGAACTCGGGTATGTTACAATGCTGTCTAACCAGTACCTTCCCCAGTCCGAATTTCTGATCCAAGGGCATATTTATGACCCCTCCGATAACAGCGCCCTCAAATTCCAATGCGTTTCAGTGCTAGCATCGCTCAGGAAATTAGTTGACATACAGTGCACGCCATGACGAAAATGTAAGAAGCCGAAGCATAGTTGACCTAAAGACGCGGTACTTCAAGAAATATCGACGCATGAAGAAAGAAAGTGCGAACGTCGTAGTATTCCTGAATGCGGTGAAGGAGAGGACCAATTGAACCGTCGTTCCATCCAATGAGGAATAGAGACAAGCATAAGGCCAAGAACTGATGGCGAGCGACGCGTTTTTCCCCTTCACTCAGAATGTGGGGTTGAGTGTGCTCCTCAACCGCAAGCGGGGTATATCCGACGTTTTCGAAGTCTGGCGAGGCATGGTCGGGCATGGTACGAGTACGTGCCAGAGAAGGCCAAACCCCAAAGAAAAGGCCTTCTGACTCGTGGTGGGGGAAATCAAGAAGAAATCAACTTTGTCCAACTGCCAAGCCAAATGGATATAGAGAACGACACCGAGAGCGAGGACCGTATAGCCGGCGCCGCATAGAAAAGCTGCACGAGCCTGCACACTTGAGATCGGTTGCCGGACTTTTCCCGGTGCGGGTTTTACTCAACGATCAGGGGGCGGCGTTGGATATAATAGTGCGTTGTACGTTGACAGAATCTGCAGAGGCAAAGAAGGGTTAGGCTCAAGTTCATTCAAGCTGTTATCCTTCCCCGCACCGGAAGTTGTAGCTATTAAAATTGAGTCACCGGTGGCGTAGAAGTCCGCGATTAATGAGAGTCTCATGCAGGGAAAAAGGCCTGTGGGCGGCTGCTTCCTTCAACGAAAGGGTAGATGCACATAAACAGGCGTATACACATCTTTTGTTGACAAAATCTTTGCCCTCCTAAATATGCGATAGAGTCTCAGAGAGTGGAAAGCGCCTTGAGCTGAGTTCGCAAGCGGCAATGACAATGTGGAAGTGGTGAGAGTTCGGCAAGTCGGAACCGGAACATTTTTGGCAGTTATTACGTAAGAAAATACCACCTGACTTTTCCCGACTCCCGTCCTGGTCCATCTTGATTTTTGCACCCATATCATTCTTTTACAAGTTCTTCCATAGCCAAACAAATCCCTATTCATAATAAGGCTATGGACGAAAACGCTCCTGCTCTCATTTTAGAGCCATATCTGTTTCTGGGACCTGTAGAAGCAGCCTCACCAGGTGCTGTTCTCATGAACGGCATCACACACGTCCTGACCATCGGAGGCACTCGTCCTCCTCGAGATCCAGACGACCTTAATCACGTTGTATATCGTCGCATTCCTCTTGCAAATCGTCCAACATCGATCGTAAACGAGAGCTCGCTCGCAGACGAGTTTATTGACTCAGCCAGAGCGAGCAATGGGAAGATTTTGGTGCATTGCAGGGCAGGCATGTCCCGCTCGCCTAGCATTGTCGCCGCGTATCTCATGAAGAGATATAATATGAGCTTGAAGCAGGCGCTTGGGATGTGCATACGCGCTCGGCCGCGTGTCAACCCAAACCCCGTTCTTCTGGAGCTCTTGAAAGAGATGGAGATGAGTCTGCGCGGAGTTTGCTCTTTAGACGTAGTCGCGCTTCCAGCGAAGAGGGGCGAGAGATTAGCGCTTTTTGGCATTCCAGCCGCGTAAAGGTACAGTACATGCGAGGTCAGACGATGAACAGAACCCCCACTATGCCCTCTTCCAAGCATATACCCTAGACCTCAAACCGGCGCCTAAGGATATTGCCTCTTCGAAACTTGGACCTGCCAAAAATTTCCTTTGTTACGCCTCAGAGTAGTGGTGGTGGCGTCGCTTTGACCGGATGCTGAGCTGGTCGGCAGTCGATTTTCCCCAGGAATGACGACCGATTTCGGAGGAGACTTCCACTCCTCTCCAAACGATCTCCTCAGGACATCTAACATAGACATAGCCCTCGTCACGCGACATAGCTTCCGCTCCTTCCACCACCCCCACCTCCTCCATCTCTCTTCCCTCAACCAGATCATACGCATCACATCCCTCGTCGAGCGGTCTGCCAACCAGAACTGATAGTAAAACCACTCTGCGCCGCACTCGCCTAGGTAGCCACGCTCCAGACTGGGTTTGAGACTCGGGCTGGGTGTGATACCTTTGTGGGCAGGCGCTAGAGGGTCGTTCATCCAGACTGTGAAGATGCGCTCGGGGAAGAGGAGGAATAAGGCGTTGAAGATATCCTGGTCGATGCCGACGAAAAGGCCGCGCGTGAGATAGTAGTGATGGTAAGCATAGAAGACTTTGGAGAACCACTGAATTGTCGAGGCGGAGCCTCCAAAGAAGGAACCTGTCGCCTTTATTAGACCTGCCCTTTCTCCCAAAAAATAGAGCGTACCTTCGCTAAACTGGACAGAATTTGCAATAGGACCCATTCCTTCCTTCCATTTCCTGAGCTGCCAATCTGGCGTCTGAAAAATCGGGAAAAAGAGCAGGTCCTCTTTCTTTCTGCCTGTCAGCTTGGCGCCTTCCTCCCACACCTGTTCCACCCTCGCTGGACTAGGCCACTCCTTATACCGATGCGTACGTCGGAAACTCCCGCCGTCGTTCCAGAAGGCGTAGTCGTATACCTTGCCTTGCGCCGCGAGGTGCTTGACCGCCGAATCGAGCAAGAAGGGTTTGGCGTTCCATATGGCGTAGAGGCCTGGAGAATGGTGCCACTTCTCCTTGTCCATGTTGTTCATCCTCGTGTAGGTTTCCTCTAGGCCGCGAAGAGGCGGGATGTCGAACGGCGAGGTATACGACGCGTTGACCGTCATGCTCGAGATGGGCAGGGCGTCATCCCTTATTTGACGCAGCATGGGAGCCAGCTCAGGCGTGGTGTACATGTACAGATCGGTCGTCACTGAGCCCAGAAACCTGCCTAGCCAATCCTCATAGTCCGCCTTTGAGTGCTTGGATTTGGCGAGCGGGAACATGGCGGAGACGAGGAGCACCTTTGGGATCGACGTCGAGCTCTTGTTGACGGACGCCGTACCCATCTCGGCCTCTTCATAGTCCGCGAAGGTCATCCCAAACCTGGTCGGTGGGCGGACGTGCTCGTCGATGACCAGGACGTAGAGGAGGATGGTGCTCAGCGTCAAGGCGAGGAGACGAACGGACGTGCGGGAGATGAGGATGCGGAAGGCAGCTCGAGCGCGAGAGAGGGGAAGCATCGTGTCTGTGTACTGTGTACGATATGGGCGCTCTGAGGCCTCGTCTCGATTTTTTGAGAGGGAAGGAGAGGGTATTTATTTAAATCGATCTACTAGTATTTGGCGCCACTCATCATTACCAGGTCTGCTGCTCAATCCGAACTTTTCACCTCTCAGCCAATCGACGCCTGCCTAAAGACACGTCCAGCAACACGTTAGCTCATCGATCACGACCTCCATCGACTGCGGAGCAATAGATATCAGATACTGTAATTGTATAACCACATATCCATCCTTCGACGTGAGTCAAAACGCGGACAAGCAAATACAGAGCGGTTTCGGCGTTCTTTCGCCTTGCTCGGAAGTTTGGAGGCTCGTTTTGTCCTGTGGACTTACTTCCCTGAGCGGTTGGGGGTAAGTGTGACGGGGCTGACTCGTTTAGAGAGCGTGGATCTGTGGGCCGGCGATTAATTTCTGCCTGGAGGTTGCTGCGCTTCCGTCAGGGCTTGGCGTTTGGTCGCGGTTAGATATGTTTTTTGGATTCTGTCCTCGAGTTCGCTGCCAAGGTTTGTGCTGCGCCGCTTTTTTGTTGGTCCTTCCTGCCTTCTTTGCTTGCTGGGTGGGAGGAAGGATGTGTTGACGTCTTTAAATCCCCGCCACCGAGTTTAACCTCCTGACCAAGTCATTGGATTTAAAGTAGGAGGCATTTCGTAAGTACCTGTTTTCAAAAAACAAGGACAACAACGTAAATCTAAACACCAGGTTTGACAACCGGAGCTTGGTCGACTCAGTTAATTAAAGACCTGTATTTGGGTCCTAGAAATAGTCCGTTGAGCTGACAAAAATATCTCTGTATCCTGAAATAAAGTTCGCGGTCTTGGCCAAAGTACAGTATATGTCGCCGACTAACTGATGGCCTAGGCTCACCATGGATCCATCTGAGAAAAATTCAGAGGAGAAGAAACCATACAGAAAGATCGTCCTCTTCTCCGGGCGATAAAGCGCCGGTCATCTTGCAACGTTTAACAATTTGTAGACGTGGAGTCAGGTCCGCAGTCACCGCCAATGATTGTCAAAAAATCCGGACTCTGTGATTTGATGAGGCTTTGTTCAGGACGATCATGTTCTGGTAGAGCATGGGGCAAGAGTTTTCAAGTATGAATGATATGAGAGCTACTGAGATAGGTGTCCAGTGGGTCCCTTGCATCTAATACCAGTTGGCAGACCTGATTGGACGTCTGGGCTTGTCGACAATGTGTAAAGCGGGTAAAGCTAAAAATGGGTCTTACGCTTTGTCTGCAGGAATGCACGAGTCTGTGAGTACGAATATTGTGCTTTGAGCCATAAGCATAAGTCCCAGTGCTAGAATAGAGTGGTAGCATCATGAAAACAACTTTTCTCCGTAGTACCTTCGGTAATTTTATGATGTACTGAGTACGTCTCGCTGATTTGCAGGAAAAAGTTCAACTGCCACGGCTGGAGCAACAACGATGCGTCTAGAAACGCGACTCCGTATCGACTCTGTACACATGGATGCAAAGCTCAACACGCCTTCTTCTTCACTTGTCCAAATCGCACTCACCACGAGCTCTTACTCGAGACGCGAAACGACCACGTGCAAGACGCGTCCCCTTATCACGCCCATGTGACCGAACATCTCGGCTGGCCTCGATTCTCCCGAGCTCTCCCGTCGCCGCGCCGGATCAAACTCCCATCTCCGACTCCGAGGCCCAAATCCCGACGCTTGCTCCGTCCCTCCACCTGGTTCTCTTCCGATTCCACCGCCTCCAGAATCAAATCTCAGTGGCTTACTTCTGCTTCTTCTTTCCCGCCCTTACCGACGTCCAGCACCGTCAAAGCGAGAGGCGAACAACAGCGAAGCTCAGAATAATGACGAAGACGAAGACGAAGAGAACATGATATCAAATGATTCAAATCAAATCAAATCAGAAAAAGCGAAAAAGAAGAGAAAAAGTCGCCCGCCCTCCGAGTCGCCAGATATCGTGTGCTACATATACATAATCTATTCTTTTCCTGATGCCTGACATCGTTATTCGGACCACTTCAGCCCCCACCGGATGACTGGCTGGCTGGCTGGCGTTGGACTGGCGTATACCATCAATATCAGAATCCCCAGAATCACCAGAATCACTAGAATGGCAGAATCCCCTTGAAAATCATAGTGTGCACACTGGACAGCTCAGGTCCCCGCTTTTCTGATTCTGATTTCATGATTCTCATTTCTGACGAGCCTGCTTGTGCTTCTGCGAACAAACCGACCGAAGACCACAGGCTGAAAGACCAGAGTCATCAAGCCATGAAATGATATTCGCCTCGACCTTCTCATGTCCACGTCCTTCAAGCTCAATTTCCACCACACTTCCACCATCATCTACCCATTTCGGGTTGTGATAGCCTCATGGCTTCACCTTCGAATGTCGCGATTTTCTTATTATTCATCCCCATCTCGTAATCCACTCTCCTGGACCACCCAAGGTGCATCGGGATTCGGCAGATCTCATCCACGCACCAAGGACCCGGGTCTCATTGTCTCATCCCATCGACATTCGAACTTACTCTGAAGCGATTAACGATTGCGATTGCTGTTTTCTCTACTCCGAGCCCCCGCGCCTCCGCGCCTCCACGCGCGTTCTCATGGAGGCCGTGTTCTCCAGACTTTGGAGGCCCGATTCAAACGAAAGGGTCGCGCTGGTCAAGCAAACAAGCTTCAAGCTTCAAGGGTCGGGAGTCAACTAGTCAAGTCGAGTTCGGTTGGCGTTCAAGTCGGGTTGGCCTTGTGGACATTCGAGTTGTGGACAACACTTAATTAATTGGACGGGTGGATACTCATTCGGAGTAATGCACGGCCGCCGGTACCACACTCCAAGCTCAAGGGTCGAGAATCACGAGTCGAGTTGGGGATATCGACGTCGACTGCTGGAGATGAAGATGGGTGTAGAGTCAAGCTTCGAGGGTCGCGGGTCAATTGGTCGAGTCGGGTGGGCGTTCAAGTCGGGTTGGCGTTGTGGACAATTTGTGGACATTGTGGACAAAACTAAACTCAGTTGGACGGGTGGATACTCATACACGGCGGCCGCCGGTACCACACTCCAAGCTCAAGGGTCGAGAGTCAAGTGTCGAGTTGGGGATATCGACCTCGACAAAACTAAACTCAATTGGACGGGTGGATACTCATACACGGCCGCCTGGTTTGGACCCTGGAGCCTACTTGATCGTACGGGGCATACGACGAGACGTGGTCCCCAATCGCGGGGTCAGGATTTTGAACCAAGTTGGGGATATCGACGTCGACTGCTGGAGATGTTCATAACCTTCCTCGACGTTGAGGCCCTCGACAATGCGAGCGATGCGATAGGGCTGATGCTACATATGTACCAAATGAAGTCGGTAAGAAACGAATCCCAGACCTGTCTGCTTATCGCTCATGACCATTGGCAGCCCTATCCTCCATTCTCCATTCACCACACTCCAGCTTCAACTTGAAGTGCAATTTGTAACCAAGGTTCACCTGGATACAAACGCGCACAACCTACCTCGAAGCACTCAAAGCACTCAACGACGATACTCAACGACGATACGACAAGGAATCAAAATGACGCGAGTAAATGAAGTCCATGCACAATCATTATCAACTGTATGTATCACAGTCAGGTCGTTATCCCTATCCTTATCGTCCTTATCGTCCTCTCCTCCCAAGCAGTCGGACATTTCCCTCCCTAAATCCTTGCGCCGCCATCTGTCCCTGATGATCCCAGTAAATTGTGATCCCAGTGATGTGGGGTGAGTGTGCGGGTGACAGCTTAAAGGGCCTCGAGGCTACATAGCTCATACTTGTCGAGCCACGTCAGACGCGCCTTCCAGACTCCAGTTCTTGTTCGAGTCGGCAGTGCGCGTTTGCTCCTTCAAGTGCTCACTAGGTCTGTCTCTGACTTTGGCTTTGGTGGGCTGTTATTGGGGTTGCGCTTACAATGCATCGCAGTGACCTTGACACTGACAGCCTACAGGAGGTTTTCAGCTTTCCGTGAATCCGTGTTGGTGTTGTCGCGGCACCGCCCAGCCAAAACGAGCCAAAGACTTAGAGGACAGCTTGTGTCGGACTCCGGGTGTCGTCGCCAGTGTAGTAACCTCGACTTCGAATCCGAATTCAACCTTGAAGTTGGATGATACGACCTCGTACTATAGGACGACGGACGCGTCCCTAAGTTTCCGGATCTCTGAAGTCTGAATCCTGAATCCCGGAGCCAGGATCTCATCCCCATCCCCATCCCCATCTCCGTCAGCAGCACTCTCATCTCGTCATCTCCCCCTCTCGTCTCACTCTCCAGCACTCTAGCCCTCCAGCACTTCCCCCGCCCATCGCCCATCGCCCATCACCAACTCGAATCCCGATTCCGATTTCGCGCGTTGAAGTCGAAGTTGAAGTTGGACTTGCACTTGAAGTTCACATTGAACTTGAACCCCCGCGCCGCGCCGCGCAGCCAGGAATCGCGAGCCAGCCTTGCTGGATTAGAAGTCGAGGACGTGAAGAGCTTGAAGAACTTGAAGAAGGAGGAGGAGGAGGAAGACGAGACGGCTTCCAAACAACGCGACGCGACGCGGGCTATACGCACTTTTTAGCCACAACACAGGAACCCTTTCGAACCAACCTAAAAATCCGCAATCAATCAACCATCAACCTAATCATGAGGCGCATCCTCCGCCCCTTCCTTTACCACCACCGCAACCGCCCCCTCCTACTACTAGCCCTCATCGCGCTCCTCCTCGCGCTCTGCCTCCTCTTCTCGGATTATACTGCCCATCATAATCAGCGGCGCGCGATGGCGCTGGAGGAGGTGTATGACCCTCCCGAGTACCCGTCGCCTTCCTTGGAAATTGGCCCAGGGCCCACAAGCACGGCAGGGAACACAAGCGAGGCAGGGGACACAAGCAAGGCAGGGAACGCGTCTGAGTCGAGGGTATTGCTCGTGTCTGCGCTGTTCTTCCTTCCGCAGGGAAATTCCTCAGCTGCGAAAGAAAGGAGGGAAAGACGGCTCAGGTCTCTGGCGCGTTTTCTGGCGGAGACGGAGACGGACGTGTATCTCTTCACCACGTCCCAGCTGGGGCCTGCTCTCTCTGCGCTATTACCTCCTTCTCTTCCTCCCTCTTCCTCGACGACGAGGACGGCGCGTCAAACAGCATCAGGACAAGAACACCCCCCAGAACCGCACCCAAGTCAAACTCAAACTCAAACTCAAACCCAAACTCAAACTCGAAGGAGGATAACCATCGACACGTCCTACACCTCGGCCTTCGACATCCCGCCTCTAAAGGGACGCGAGGCGGTGTATCGGTTCGCGCTGAGGGGACGCGTTGCTTCGAGTGGAATAGTCAGGAGACGCGTTGGCCCCAGTGGAAATGCCAGGAGACGCGTTGGCCCCAGTGGAATAGTCAGGAGGCGCG
>NHYE01001206.1:6472-29648 GCA_002938385.1 Gymnopilus dilepis | reverse complement strand
GTTCTGAGCCCGGCTCTGACCGCGAGCTCCCTGTTCATTCCAAGGGTTTCCGCCGTTCCCGTGCGTTCCTGATCCAATGTCAAAAATTTTTCCTGAGCAAAGCCAACCATCCATTACCGAGCAAGGATTTTCACTTTCTCATGGCATGTAGAACAAGACAGGACATGCGGTGCAAGCGTAAAGAAATAGTGGCGATCCCGAGGAGACAAGCAATATTTGTGTAGGAGTGTCACAAAAACTCTGTTTGATCGGTTAGTGACTCGTTTGCTTTAGGATTCTGCTTTACTACTCAGGAGCGGGGAGCTTGAAAAGGACCTCCGACAATGCCTTTGGTGATAGTGGGATGGTCGATATGTTTCATACACCTCGCTCCCTGTTCCATCAACTGCACTTCTTTTTTGGATTCTGCCTTTCTCATTTTCCCTTTGGCCCTTGTTAATCGATGGTTTTCCCTGTATCTCAACCGCTTCTGGACTCCTCATGATCTCTAAGCCGCCTGCACCCGCTTTCTATAGCCCACAGACGAAAAAAATTTACATGGACCTTAATGAGGGCTCGGGCTGGCGACCATTCACATCCTTTCCGCCAAGACCGTCGCGCCTGGCGATGAGGATGAGAAAACGACGTCCTGAGCCAAACATTCGGTTCATCTTTGGAACCTTGGACCGCGTTTTCGAAAGCGCAATTTTGAGATGTGGTGATGTGAAAGGGTACCGGTACTGTCCACCTCTTTCGTTTTTCTCAAATTAATTGTTCCTCGATTCAATGAAACTTCTGAGTAGCTCAAAGCATGGAAGCACTCCGGCCCAGAAGTTATGTCTCATGAAGAATTGATGAATGAGGAGTTCCTTATGCAGTCACAATGAAGACAGGGTCAACGATCTGGTTTCCTACTGGTACGACTACCCAAGCTTGGAAACCTCAACTCATGCCATCCTTAAAGTCATTTGGCCTGTTCTGGAGATTATCGACTTTCGGAGGGAGGAGTGAGGCCGTTGCTGCTGTTCGTCAGATAAGTGATAGGCAGGTCTAGGCTCGAGCATTGACCAAAATGTAGAGGACATAGTGCGATGCTGTCTAAACTTGAGAGCAGCTCTCGCCTACATCAAATTTCTCTGGGTGGACGTGCATCATGGAAAGCAGCATTAAAATAGATCTAAGGCGACTCATGGCTGAGATTCGTGAGGATCTGCACTGCTATCGTCTACAATGAAGAATGTGTTCTTTTCTTGCACGTCCGGAGATAACGACACAGTAATCCAGTACGAAGCGGTCGGAGACAGTTGAAGCCCGACGACGGGTGGATCCTCGAGGCTTCTTAGAGAAGGTAGCAAGTATGGAGCGCAATGCGAAAGGGTCTCCTGAATAAATGTTTTGTGAACCAATATGGACCGCGAAATTCGACACAGGTCGCATCATCATTCCTAGAGCCTCGAACCGGAGCCAGGTATGAAGGACGCGTAGGGAATAAGTTCGAGGTAAAAGCAGTGAAGAGGTCTCCGATGCTAGCAGTCGATAGCAATCATCGCATGAGTTTCAACGAGCTCATTGATGAATCAAATCAAGGTCAAGGCTCAAGGAGATGTGGCGCGGGGGCTTGAGCCTAAGCTTGTGGAAGCTGATGTCAAACAACAACAAATATGGATTTTTCGCTGCTGAACACTTGATCACCGTTCTCGACATTCTCGACGATGGCCAAGACCGAACTTATCGACTCGCATGTTCCTCTGAAGCAATGCAAAAAGGCTGTCGAAGCCCTACACTCTCACGAATTAAAGAAGAAGGAAAAGTTTGAAGAAAACCAGCTCCTTCCAGCGAAAGAGCAGAACGTATGGCTAAACGTCACGGTCAAAACGATACCTCCTGGCCACAGACTCAAACCTGTTAAAATGTATGTCCGAAAGGCTGGTGTACCAGAACAGCTACTTACTGCCTTATTTTATGCTGTATAGTCCGATTGCGCACCCTCTCGTTGACCCACGATCCAGTTCAGTGTGCTTGATCACGAAAGACCCCCAGCGAGAGTATAAAGACCTTCTGGAAAAGCACAATATCAAGTTCATCTCTCGTGTTGTCGGCGTCGAAAAGCTGAAGGGCAAGTTCAAACCTTTCGAGGCTCGCAGAATGCTGTTGAAGGAAAATGATCTATTCTTGGCTGACGAACGGGTAGTGCCATTACTGCCGAAGTTGTTAGGTTCGAAGTGGTTTGAAGCCAAGAAGTGAGCATCCTAATATCAGACAGCCTAATACAGCTTCTAATTCTTTGAAAGGCAGCCCATCCCTGTCTGTTTGACTAGGAAGGATTTGAAGGGAGAGCTTGAACGCGCCATTTCATCGACTTACATGAACCAAAATCAAGGCACTTGCACGTACGTCCTTCTTGGAGTTGGCTTATGCTTACTTGGCTGAGTACACTTCGTAGCTCGATAAAGGTCGGGAAGATGTCCCAAACTCCATCTCAAATACTGGATAACATCAAAATTGCCCTACCTGCTGTCGTAAAAGCTATTAAAGGGAACTGGGACAACATACAGAGTCTGCACATCAAAACGAATTCCAGCGTCAGCCTACCAATATGGTCCTGTACGCTCGACGATGCCGAGGGTGGACGGTGGCATGGTCTCCAGGCTGAGAATGAGGAGGATGAATCCATGCATGAAGGTCAGGACCCATCCGATGAAGAAGGCGACGAAGATGTTGAATCGAAGAATATTTCGTCCTCCAAGTCTCGGAAACGCGCCTCGACGTCGGAGGAAGACGACCAGGAAGAGCAACCGAAAAAGAAGGCGAAAGCTGGTCATGGCTCATCAAAGGCGGACAAGACTTCACAGGTCCAAAAGTCCAATAAGTTGGTATCCGCAACAATCGACTCGCCTAAGAAAAAGTCAGTCGACCCTGAACCTGCCGCGAAACCGACGAAATCCGGCCCTTCGTCTTCCGGCCCTTCCTCCGACTCAAAAAAGGTTTCAAAGTCGAAGGTCGCTGCCGCAGGTGGACTACAGACAAGCGACGCTTCCACCACCGCCGACGAGGACAAGAAAAAGAAGAAGACTCTTCAACAGGGAGCTCCTGCATCCGAGTCGGCATCGCAGGCCTCGATATCCGCCACGTCGGAGGGAGTCTCCAAGAAAAAGAAGAATAAGTCCAACCCTTCGGCCGACACGACTTCCTCACCCCAACCTACAGCCCCTTCGTCTTCCTCCAAAGCTGCAGCGCCTTCTGGGAAGGATACTTCCGTTAAGGAAAAGAAAATTGCTGAATCACCGGAGGCTGTTCTTGCGCCGACATCAAACTCGGACAAACCCGCTAAACCAAGCCTTTCAAAAGATGAACTCAAGCAGAAACGCAATGGGGGTCTTGGGGGAAAGAAGAAGGAGCTCGTTGCGAAAGCGAAAGGGGGAAAGAGTGCAAAGAATGCTGTGCTTGGGAAGAAAGTGGCTCAGGAATGAAGAGGATGCATAAGCTGCCGTCTGAATATGTTGGCGCGCGTCTTACCCTACTTGCTTCACTCAGGGATACATGGCCCTACAACTCTGACTCATGCGTACTACGTTTACTCATCTATAATACTCTGATCACGATAGTAATGTGGTGACCAAGGAAATTGTGGCCGGCAACCGGCAGCTATCATAGCCGGCAGATCGACCAAGTCCCGGCGGCACCGTCTGACAATCTAAATTCTCTTTTCCACCGCAACTGTCATCACACTCAATACTAGGCTGTGTAACTCCTGCTTGCGGGCCAAGTGACCGAGTTCTGTACGTTCATTTACATAGTTTTCAAAGCGGTATACCCTCAACTTGGCGATGACCAACCGTGTCTCGACGAAATTGTACATACCCCATCCAACGGATCCTGGTATCAGGATATGTGGAATCCTCGAACAACTCGCACCCGATCAGCAAACTGTCGGTCGCAAGATTGCATTGGTGAGTAAGGATATCTGCATCTGATGAATTATTGTTGATGTTTCCTTGCAAATAGATTCTGCACGGCACCATGGGGTCAGCATATCTCCGTATCTCCGAACTCAGTACCGCCCAATGAATCTGAGTTGAACAAAAATTCAAACCTTCCAGGCACAAGGACTATCTCTTTCAGAAGCGGCTTGCTTTAAAATTCCCTTTGGACTCGTTCCGGTTCGACTTCCGGTTAGTGAGATCTCCTCGGCTTGATTTTTTCACACTTCTCTTCGTCCTTAAGTTGAGCCCATCGGCTTTCATGGCGTTCCATTTATTAGCCTTGCGTATGACGATACACTAACACCAGTCTTGTTTCATCCCAGCGGCAATCATGAAACGGGTGGTGTTTGGAAGCAAGGAGATTTGGCAGGCGACTTAGTCGACTTGCAAGCAGTCGTTGACTATTTGAAAGGTCATTATGGTTACGTCATTGAATTATTAGTTGGCCACTCGCGAGGCTCAGTTGTGGCATTTCGCTGGCTCGCCACGACCGTGGACGGTCGTAAGGTACCAGCATTTGTAAACGCCTCGGGACGTTACAGAATGCCGGTACGTGAATTATCATTATTGGAGAGTAATAGAAGCTCACTCTCAATACTTATCAGAAAATTCTAGGTTTGTGGTCTCCATTTTGGCTTTTTCAGCGGCTAGGCTAACATCCTGCTTTCTCTCAGAATCACCTGGTGGGACCATCTGGAAAGAGCACTTCGAAAAGTATGGTTCCTACACGTGGAAAGTGACTGTCGCCAGAAAGCCAGTCACTGTGGTTATCACTCCGGAAGATGTCCAGGCGTTCTGCAACTGGGACACGTCTTTCGTTTGGGATAAATTTCCCCATGGGACCGATGTCCTGACTCTTCATGGACTCTCAGACCATACTGTTCCACCGTAAGCTTGTTACGTTACCCATTCACTACGAGGTTGCCGTCTGACTGTTGACTTTAAGCTATGATGCTCTAATTTACGCACGAGCATTGTCGGATCGTAACCCAGGCACTCATACTCTAAATCTCATGGAAGGTGCAGACCATAATTTCACGGGGCGCCAGGACGAGGTAGTAGAAGCTATTCTGCAATGGTGGACGGTTCGTGAAAAGAAGGATATCAAGACTGGAATCTGGATTGCTGGTGTTAGAGGCAAGCTATAATATCTAGAGACAAATTTAGAAGCCTGTAGGCTACATATTACCCTGACGGTCGCCGCTTTTCTTCTTCCCGCGGAGGAATCAAAGATGACCTGCTTCTTACATTGAGAGCAACCTCGATGGCCGTTGATAACCGCTCGCCATAGTTCCTTAACGTATGCCGTTTATATGGCGTACTCGGCATACCCTTTGACCTTGACGGGCTCCTGTCGTTGGCTACTCCTCTGATGCCCTTCAGAGAAGAGTAAACTATATAGCTCTGTCAAAATTTCTCAATAATATACAAAAAGCAAAGTAAATAGTCAGCGGACTTTGACGACCTCGTATTTCTTGAACAGTCCTTTCCTCGCGCGATTTCATTACGAGATTCTCCAGTCCGGTCCAAAGAGCTGTATCTGGATATTCTCAGCTCGATCGTGTCTCCACGAAAATCATGACGCTACTTTTGAGCAACATCGGGATCGGGATCATATGTTAATTTTGCATCACGGAATGGATTCGATTGGCCTTGTTGTGGAAGACTAGAAATATGGATACATGGGTGGCTAGATAAATAACTACAGCTATTAACAGAAAATTGTGGTAGGGAAATTGGGTGGAATAGATATATGCAAAAATAACAGTTGGAATCGAATGCGAAGTGCTAGTGCTACAGATGTGATTGGTGGGATCCGGAGTGTTGGAACGTGTCCGGGTCGATGCCCGAGTCTAAATATCCAATGCAGAGCGTCTCTCCCCTCCATTATTCTCTCGCCTCTGGCGAAAATCGATTAAGCTTTGCGGTAACGTATAAGAATGCGGCGGATGATGTAGTTCGCGGTTGTGACCGTTAATAAATATGGACCCGTAGGTCGGCCGTGCATTAAGAGACGGCGTAAATGAGATTGTTGAAAGAGTTGTGATGAGTTCCCTCGTGTGGGATGTTATGCGTGTGATGGACCTCGTATGGTCAGACGACGGCCGTGGACGAGGAGGGATTGCGACACTCGATCCATAAACTGATCAGAAGAAGACGGCCCCCGTCGACGATGCACCCCCCTTCACTGTGGTGGATGAGCCTGATCCGCCAGTTTGCTTAACGGAGCCTGAGTTGGATTGGCTGCTCATTGTGAGGGGTGAAGAAAGGGAGTGGTGATCGGTGGTAAGAGTAATAATAGCCGAAGGCAAATGCGGATTGACGGCTGGCTGCGAAAATGAGCTCGACAGCTAAAAGACGAGGTTGGAAGGTAATGAGGAGTCATGACGAGCGTCAACTGTCCCTTTTATATGAATTTGGGACCGCAGTTTCAGTATTAGGAATGAAATGATCAAAATTGACTCGAACGGGATGGGTCCGTTTCGAGGCGTAAGCGTAAGCTCTCTCTCACGAATGAAAGAGTGGATTGTGTGAAATGGATCTTGATAGAGATTGCGGCAACGGCTCGACGCCCAAACAAGGGGAAGATCAGCCCGGTTTCGAACTGTCGAAAAATGGAGTTACAAACACGTCTTTCGCTGCCGATTTCGTTGACCCAATTTGGTGCTCCCACAATTGTCCAATTCTTTCACCTCTTGTCAGCACTGGTCTGCAGCGTGTTCCTAACAATCGGCAAGTTATCTCAGCTGGTTCTGTCCAGTACCTCCGCTATTGCGCAGCACAGCCTTCCTCCGACTTTCCTGCACACCAGCACCTGATTATCACCGTCAGCCACGGAATGACTCGAAAACATGTACAAGATACCTTTTCAGCTCTCTCCAAGCCTTGATTAGCCGCTAGCCACTCGTCCAAACATCACGAAAATCGGTGCAATTCAGCCGCCGTCAACCAGCATTGGGATTTTCCGCTTTAAACCGGATGTTGCCCGTGAACAAGATGATGGTTTCTGGCTTCATCGAAAGCCGTATGGTATTGCCAACAAATTATGTCCTTGATCCTCGCAATTTTTCTTTCATCCAAGGAGTGTCGTATCTCTCAAGAGAGACGATTTCCTCCTTTCGAAGCCGGAAGAAACAAAGCGGTGCGGGGCTGAAAACCCACACGTCATGCTCAAGACAAAGCTCTGGACAGGTACGCATCCGAATATCCTCATATGCAGACAATGCTGTCGAAAGAACTTCTCAGGGTCTGCACGCTTTGCTTACTCGGCATACGCCTTGACTTGGCCGTCGTGATGCCAATTCGGGGAAATAGGGCGGCCACCTCGAGATGGGATGATATCATGACTATTCCCTGTTGGATCAACAAGTGAAAAGATTTTTTTGCGCTTTGCCCATGCAGTATTTTGCTTCGTGGTGAGAAATCAATGCTCATTATCTTGAACAAAGCCCTCGCATATCTTTTTTCTGGATAATGACTTCTAGCGTGTACCTGTCATCTAGGCAACTTCTTTCTGACATGGGCTTTTGGTCTTTGGGTTCGTCTCGTCTTGATGTGGTACTTGAAACGGGAGACATATCCTCACACTGCTTTGACTCTGGACTAACTCATCAAAGTTCTCCTTCTTTCGGACAGGGCCCGTACCTCCCGGTGCAATGAGTTCGTACTTACCAACTTCTTGTGCACGGTGATCACGATTTCGATATGATATCGATAAGCGTTCCCCGGCACGAATTTTTCTAGGGTCAATCGATTGCAGGTTCTCTCATATCCTCGAAGGTGGCAGGCTCGGTGGAGTACGGCGGCTGCGCTCGATGCCAACTCGACGGCCAAAGATGCAACGCTCTCCTTGACACCGTCTGGTGGGTGAGCCGAGACTCGAGCTCAGAAAAGTTCAGAAAATTCTTTGACCTATCATATAATGCCATATTACAGACTTTCCCATTTCGCGGACTGCAAATGTTCTATTGTTCTCTCTTTTGGCCAGCCTCGGCCTCGTGGCTTCCACCTGACGTCTAACACCTCGCCGACTGAACCGCAAAGTCGTCCGGTACAGTATCAGAACTCCGCTCGTCTTTACCCTCTGTCAACTCCTCCGAGTGACCCTCGAGACAAACGGACCTATGAGCCGGTTCTAACCTCGACCATGTTGGTTCCATCGTAACACATTCATTCCAGCGTCCGAAAAGCAGGCTTAGACAGACGAAGAAGCATGAGGCGTAACGGTGGGCAGTCTCATTCACTCTCACGCAGTTCCGTTGTTCTATTAATTAAGCTTGGACATTTTGAAAGCCGTCATAGAAGACGTGCTTTATAGCCCCTCAGTGTGCTGCAATACGAGAAACCGCAAAAAACTCGACATCCCCGTCTTACCAGATTAGTAGACTGTGCGCCACTCAATCAGTTCCTTGATCGGCTTGGGGTTCTTGGGACTCACTCATACTGTAGCTGCTCGTCCATTAGGATCGGGACAGTTCGCTGGTGTCAATTCTGCCGACTGTCTACCCATGCGTCCTTTTCGCAAGAAGATGCTATAATGACATGGAATCGTACGGAGCCAGGTCGGCTAGTAGGCCCTATTTTTGCCTTACTCCAGAAGAAGGGGACGAAGCCATGACAGCCTGGGGAACTCCAGTAGCACCCTTTGCTGCTTGTAAAATGCCGGTGACATTGACCCTAGCCGTTCTTTGAGAAGATGTCGCCTCTTCGCGATGAATCCATGACTATTAACAGATAGATTGTTTTAGTCATGGGAAGAACACGACCTCGGTCATCATATCTGACTTTAGCAGCAAGACTTATTCGTCCAGGGCACTATACCGTCAGATATTTGGAGCGTGGTGGCGATTGCCACCAGGGGAATAGGTCTGAATAGCCCTGTCCGCCTTTGACTGCGGTATATGCCACTAAGCGGGTGATATCCAGCTCAAACATTCCTTCATCTCAGAGTAGGTGACTTTCACCTTAGGATATACCATCAGGTTTTGACGGAGCTATTGTAACAATTGCTTTTACCCTGAGACGCCGTTAGCAGGTATTTAAAGAGTGACGACTTCTGCTTCTGATTCCATCATTATTCTAAAATCGGGGTTCTTGAAGATGGTCGCAGATTATGACGGATGTGATACATATAGGCCGGACTGCCCACTATTGACTACATCTAGTAGATCACGAAGGGGCAAAGTTCTAGGCCGCCCTGTTCAAAGGGCGAGGTTCTGCTGGTTGCAGTGTTAATGACGGAAATAGAATTATTACTCCAGCGTCTCGGGGCTTGGCTGAGAATACAGTCCTGAAGCTGAAGGAAATGACACGGGACGTTCAGTCATCAGGTGTCCTAGACCTGGAAAACACTTCCCCTCGCATGGAGCCGAAGGCATTGACCGCAGCCAGATGCTAAGATCACATTTCGCGCCTATCGCCCGTTTCTGTGTAGTTGAATATGGGCGCGAACAGTAATGATTCTAGCAAATCGTTACGTACGATCGTCTGTAATGGCTATGCTGAGACAAAGTAAGTGCCCTCTAAGCGGCGGATACCGAACAAGGCCGAGAAAGCAAAAGATGGCGGAGGTGTCAAGGGAAAGAAAAACAGACATAAAGGTGAAAAATGAAAATGACGAACCAAGAATCAAGAATCCTTGCCTAAAGGAGAAACATCCACGAAGTGACCCCGTTTACCACGTTCGCATGCCGATGATGATAAACTCAGTGACCCAAGACAGGAATTGTGAATGAATATGATCAAAGAGTACCCATGATGGTTGTGATCATTCACGTATCATTGGATTAGAAGAAAAAGATGGAAGCGCTCTGATTGGGATGTCACTGCTCAATCTAAAACCGTCGAACGTCGAGTCTAGACAATCTCAGCGATGATTTTACCACTTGCACTGGGTGAGAAAATCGTCAAGCAGCTAAACCCGAGGATACGCGTACCTGTTCTTATTTTCCTCCATTTCTCGATGAGCAGCTTGAATTTCTGTCCAAGGGTAAACCTGCTCAATTGATTGATGCGAGGATTTAAGAAAGATGGGAAATAAAATTATTAATCATGTACTCGCCTTATGAATATACGTCCGAATAGGGCCATCCCCCTTCTCCCCTGTGATCTTGGCCAAAACTTCTTGGCGGAATCTAGGCACAGTTCAAAATGACATCAACACATTTTCTGACAAGCGCATAGATGCCTACGGCAGCCTACCTGGCAATCAAGTTGGCTTGATATTCAAGGGTTCGGGAGCGGAGAGTAGATCCTTCGATATGGAGACGTTTGTACAGGATCGGCAAAAGGTTGACCGAGTCGACGATGGCACCTAAATTCGTGAATCATAAAACAGATTTTTCCAATTGTTCAATTGCAAGCGGCAGTTACCACTAAGCAGAGAAAGGATTGTCATCCGGCCATCGATGGCCATTGCATCAACGTTCTTCTGGAAATGAGTCCTCCCAACGAAGTCGATGACGACGTCGGCACCTCGATTATCAGTCACTTCTTTGACCACAGCTGCAAAGTCTTGTGTTTTGTAGTTTGCTGCATGGGTCGCGCCACTTGGGAGGTTTATAAGCCAATCTATCTTCTCTTTGGTCGAAGTAGTCGCAACAACAGCACGACTTCGCAGGAGAAAAACTGGCTCAATAGCCGTCAACATTTTGTTGGTATGAAAAGCCACTTACGCCCCATAAGCACGCGCAAGTTGAATTGCTGCAATCCCAACTCCAGAAGCACCTGCGTGGATAAGAGCGTTTTCATTCTCTTTCAGTTGGCCGATGACTATCAATGCCTGGAAAGCTACAGCAGTCTCAGAATAATAATTTTCGACGGTTGGGGTGACTTACCAGTTAAGAAGTTTTCAGGAATGCTGACCGCTTCAGGCCACGTCAGATGGGGCGGTTTCCGAATGATGTGTGTTTGATTAACTGCAATAAATTCCGCATAAGCACCCTACCACAGCGTCAGTTAGCCAAACATATTCATTTACGGGGAATTCCTTGATTCGTTTAATCACTTACACCCCCTGCGAGCCCGAACACTTCGTCGCCAACTTTCCAATTTGACACATCTTGACCGACCTCGCTGATAGTTCCTGAGAACTCCACGCCAAGTATGCTTGATGCTCCTGGTGGAGGCGGATAGTTCCCTTCTCTTTGAGATATATCCATCCTATTCAAACCAAATGCCTTGACCTGCAAGCGGGGTCAAGATCTGATATTTAGGCGGAACAAATGTAAGGTACCTTGACCAGAACCTCCGTGGATCTAAGGCTGGGCTTGGGTGCCTCTCCAATGTGAAGATTCTCAGCCGGGCCTTTGCCATCTTTGATGAGAACAGCGCGCATATCGTTCTGAACAGTCAATTGACAGGAAATGGTGGTATGAAGGAATTCAAAGAGAGGCTTATGAGAACCCGCGAAGCGTTTGTCATCGCTGGATTCCGTCGGCATCAGGGACGGAAAACTCGGACCGGGTATTCCATGTCGTCATACTTCACCTAATTTGCTTCCGTGCTTTGATCTGCGAGTCTAGGCCCTAGGACATACTGTCGCGATTAAAGCCGTTGAGCTCTCCTTAGGCCTCTGAGATTTAGCACAATGCAGACGGACATGCATGGGAAGAAGCTGAAATTTTTTATAGAATCCCCTTACATATTTGTTTCCAACCCTCTTCCGAAATCAAGATAGGTTGCGCCTTCAAAACCAGGGAAGAATAGTATGACTATAATCGGAGACCTTGTGTAAGGCGCTTAGCCCAGATGTCAGTAATGAGGCAATAGGGCAGTCATGTGAGGCCAGAGACACACATATGGTGTACTTTTCATCTGTAGAACATGAAGATTTTCTTAATCGACTCTTCCCCCATGTCAAGATACGTCAAATCTGGCAGGGCCCCACTGTCAATTATACTCATACATTTACCTCCGTTCAATCCAGGAAAAGCTGTTGATTGACGATAAGCACAGGGTGAGATCATAGATGGTAGCATGAAAATAGTACCCGGTTACATCGAGTACCTGGAGGCAGTGTACATGTTCAAAGACGCTTTGCTAAATGCGATGCATTCCTCGGGAATTTCCAAAAGGAAACGATCCATGTACTTCATTCCTGTGCCCATAGTAGACTCCATATCTACTGAAATTTCCATTCGAAATTCTGGCTTGGATCTGCTGACAGATGGCCTAAGTGGTATCCTAGTGTAGAGTACACTGTGTGGGTTTCAGGTCACCCTCGACAATGCTTGGAGTATAGCCTTTCTGTTAATCAGAACTCGAGAGGAATGGGCTTGATGATTTGCGCAAATATGGGCGAACAGCCTGAGCTTTGGAACTCGCAAGGGAGTGTACGAAGTGGCAATCTTGAACTTAAGTCAGTGGCAGTGCAAGCACGCCAATCGTTCAATTCTCGTGACTTGAGCACGTGAAGGCCACTATTTTCTCACGAGCAGGCATTTATAAAGCAAACCAAAATTTTCTTTCCCTTGCTCTTTCTCGTGGTGGCCGCCGCCGTAGGCGGTGCACACATCGTACAGCTACGCGACCATTGTTGCTAATTGGTCGCCGAATTGCGCGTTAGGACTGTCATATGGATGGAAATGCACAACGTGAGTGTCATCACAAGTCAATCTTTTCTTTTACTTTTCTTTCGGGATGACACCGCTATGGTCCGTGTTTCCAAGAAGCGACTAGACACCGCTGTCCAAAAATGCAGATAATCTTCATCATAGCCTCTGATTCTTTTTGTCTTCATTTCAATTCTATGCATCTCGCTCACACATCTTTTGCCAGGCTGATATCTGACAGGGACATCTACTGAAGGGTTGTCCATCCCGTGAAGGGGGACTTGTCGCGGAGAAGGTTCGTTCCGTACGACTATGACTCTACGAGCTAGTAGTCGTGTTATTTATCCTATACCCGCGGCCAACCTGGCGTTGAATGTGATAGTATATGTACCACTGTTATGTTTTGTAGGAACGTCCGTTGTGTTCTCCAGGAAAAGAAATTACTCGATCTTCGTTCACTCAAATGAGCTAAAAGGGCAGTCGTTTGGAACGCGTGTATTCCTTCCTGGTTTGCTATCTACAGCCTAGATGAACGCGACGGTACGGAGATAGCCACTGATTTGACTGGTCGAACGCTATGAATAAAAAAAATTACACCAAGATAAAACCGCTATCAAAGGCATGCTCTACGTTGAACCTTGCAAACCGAAGGGCAACCTCAGAGCATGGGTATATCGGGGAGACAACACCGCGATCCTGCGCTGCTCAAGAGCTGTTCTGGATCGCTTGCTGTTGAGCGACGAAGGTAGTGGACGCGGCTGGGCATCCTACTCCAGGGCCGTGGAGATTTTGGAGGGTGACGATGGAAGCCTGGATGCGTGCCAACTGGGATGCCTTGGAATTATCTGTGGGGAAGGAGACAGCCACAGTAGGGTTGGTGGTAACATGGCCCGCAGCAACATTTGCGTTCAGGGACTAGATCCGATAAAAATCGAAATTGAGCAACGATAAGGTCAAACGAAGAAGTCAAACATACCTGAATGAAGGAGTCACGATCGGGAGGGCAAGAGCAGGGGATCTTGATAGGAACTCCCTGAGCGTTATTGATTCCATCGCAGTCGCCAGTGCCAGTGGGGTTCTGACCAGGGGCGACACCGAACTGGGGCACAAGGGCTGGATCAACACCGCCAGAGGCTGGCGCGGGCGCAGCAGCAGCGGGAGACGAGGCAGGGGGTGGTGGTGCAGCCGCTGCTGGGGGTGCAGCTGCAGCTGGAGGGGCCGCGCCATCTTGAATGGCTTGGGCTTGAGCGTTAAAGGTCGTTGCAGCTGAAGGGCAGCCCACTCCCGGACCACGTAGGTTCTGAAGAGTGACTGTAGCTGCGTGGAGACGGGCAAGCTGGGATGCCGGGGAATTGTCAGTGGGGAAAGAAACGGCCACTCCAGTATTGTTGACTGCATGACCGGCAGCTACGTTGGCATTGAGGTCCTAAAGATAAGATCAAGGTAAATTTAACGAATCTTGGATAATATATGCTGCTACTCACGGCAATGAAAAGGTCTCTGTCTGGAGGGCAGGAGCAAGGGATCTTAATCGGGACGCCTTGGGCGTTGGGTATCCCATCACAATCACCTGTCCCCGTTGGGTTTACGCCGGCACTGACACCAAACTCTGGCACGAGGGCTGGGTCAACACCGCGCCTAGAGAGCCTCAAAGGGCCCGCGGATACCGATATGAGAGCAGCAGAAAAAGCGACAGCGGTGGAAATGAACTTCATGACGGACGATGAAAGCAATTATCTGGGTGCAATAAGAATAAAGGAATGTGAAAGTGCAACAGTCGAGTTGTCCACAAATCGAAAAAAACTGCGACGTCTAGTGCAGTGAAAAGCGTTGCAAAAGATCGAACCAGTCGAAAAGCCCAGGAAGGAAGGTAACGGGTGGTGGAAAGAAATGAACCAGGAACCTCGAAGCCACATTCTTTTATACTCCGGCGAGTCGGGTATTGTGCTAAATTTGGGCAATAGTGTTTCTGTTCGCAACCATCACCCATCCTTTCCTCACGACGCCCGAAGCACCATACCATACCTGTTCAACGAAAACCTATAAGCGCTCGAGGTTCACGTAGTTGCAAGACGTCCTCCAGAGGATATTGACGTCGGAGCGTCAAAACATCCTAGTCGGTAGAATCCCTCGCGGAGCCCCAGGCCCTTTGACCAGCCCCATCCATCTTGAACAGCTCCAGACTTGGAGCAATTTCGACCATGTGCTCCGAGTGCGTGCTCAGCATTGCACATCTGGCTTACCTTGAAAATTTGTCGAGAGGTTCGTTGTCAAGACGCTGAATTTGTTAAACAGCCAGACGGTGATGGAAACTACCCATGCTCGTGTGTCGTATCTGTTATACATAGAGGGTCTTCTGGCAAGTGAAAGGACGCGGCCTTCTTAATCTGCCCATAATGCGCCCCACGAAGACCATCATCACTGTTTGGAACATTAGAAGTCAACTAACGGCCTCAAGAACGTGATACGATCCACGTCGTTTACATTCTCGTTGGTATCAAAGTCTAACTCCATGTGCGGGATCTCGTGGGCTTTGGATCCGTCAATAGATCAAGGAGATGGCAGAACTTGCCAAGATGTGTCGCGCTATGTTTGCTATTTTGCCATTCTGTTACTCTGCCAGACTTCTTGTCGTCGTTACACTGTATGGAATGAGTCTCTCACAATACTTCCGCTACAATAGTCGGCATCACTTCTCATGTAGAAGCGTTTTTGCCTTGGGGCCGAATGACAGCAGGTAATGGTTGCCTGTCGAGATGGCCGCTGACTTTCCAGACAGATCTATAGAAAGTGCCATCGCCCTATGGACCACATGAGTTAATCAATGGCTAACGAGACGACGACTTTGGTAAACTTACGATCATGTTATTAGGGAAACCGGCTTCGAAAGGCACTATGCTTTCCAGATACTTGATGTGATCATCCGTCAAAGAGATTTCAAGTGCTTCCAGGTTGGCCAAGAGGTGTTCTACTTTACGACCTCCGATGATAGGGAACACGAAGGGCGCTTTGTGCAGCACGTAAGCTATGGCGACTGATCACAAGTGGTTTTTATCAATGGATAGTACCAAGGAAAGGGAAATGCTTCTAACTCACCCGATGTGATATGTTGAGCGCCAACCTCCTTGGCCACTTTCTCCAAACCAGCACAGATTTTCCTTTCATTCTCGTTGCGCAGCCAGTCGCCGCCAAAGATGGTACGGCCTTTTTCTCCCGATTTCAGTCGCGCCTCTTCTTCAGCGTCGGTCCGGAATCTTCCACCAGCCAAAACATTCCAAGGAGCCAATGCCAATCCTTCACATCAAATCAGCGATTAGCAATCATCAGATCTCATGTAAAGCAAATTCACCCTCAGCTCGTGCCATAGGGATGATATCCCTTTCAAAAGATCTCTCAATGATGTTCCAGTTTCCTTGATAAACGGAGAATGGCGTTAACGAGTTTGCACGGGCAAAAGCATTGGCTCTAGCAACCACCCAAGCAGGTGTATCCGAAATGCCCTAATGTGCGATTTGCTTTCAGCATCAAAACATCAGCCACTGTAGAAGAACGACTCACCAGGTATAAAACCTGGCCCGATGCAACTAGGTGATGAAGAGCCCGCATCACCTCCTCGATACTGGTATCCCAGTCCCACCAGTGAACATACAGGAGGTCAATATAATCGGTCCTTAGTCGTTTCAACGATTCTTTGAAGGACAACTTCAGCGACTTGGCATTATTGCCAGCGAAAAGGATTTTGTGATCCTTGACTTCAGGGTCCCGATTTCTGAAGTTATTGGTATACTGATGACTGTGTATCAACGAAAGATCGGGACATTTATATTTGATAGGTCTCACCTTGGTCGCAATAAATAATCTGTCTCTTATGCCTCGTTTCTCGGCCCATTCGCCGATGAAAAGCTCAGAACTCCCGTCTTGACTTTGAAGATTTCAGGAAATATCCTTGCAACGGAAATACGTAGAATACTTACTAGTTATTTGCAGTGTCGATGAAATTTCCTCCATTGTCGTAATAAGCGTCGAGTAGCTTGAAGCTCGCCTCCTTGTCCATGCTGCCCATGCCTAGGTCACTCCATGCGTCTCCGATGCTCATCGCACCGAGTTGGATTGGCGAAACATGGACGCCAGCTGTAGGAGATAACAAGCGATAGCGGGCGAGGCCAGTTGGCGGGGGTGGAGCAGGTTCCCAAAGAGCCATGATAAGAAGAAGGAGGAGCGAAAGCTGAAGATATGGAAGCCCCTGTTGTGCGATGTGCGTTATTTAAGACATGCCTACGTCCCGCTGACCAAACATGATAGAAGCGATGAGTCAGATTTGTCGAGGATTGCGATAGACCTTGGGAGTCTTTGATCAAACGAGGTGTTGGCGAAGTCATGAGATGTAGTTTGGACAGGGCACATCGGAATTTGGGATTTCGCGAAGCAATACCGGTCCGCAGATGTAGGGAATGACGTCGCGGTTTGCTGCTATATAAAGCTTCACGGAAAATCTTGTTTGATGAAGCGGAAGCGCGGCCGCATCTGATATGACTTGTAGTGTCGTACAGTCTGTGGTACTTCGGTTTCCAGCCGTATAACGATGGTCTAATCTAGTGTCTGGTCTGTTCTTGTCCGCTTTAATGCAACATCTGAGTCTTGCGTAGCCGCTTTTCGCTTCTGGCGTCCTCTTGCAAAAACGTCGTCGTCCGTTCGCTGATCCTCTCTCAAATCTGGATCCACGTCGCTAAGATTCCACACTTCCCAAAAGAATTTTGCGTCACGAATGATTAACGCAATGCAGACCTTGCCTCCGAGGAAGACATTTCGAACGTCGTCAACAGGGTCAAAAGAAAGACTTTGACGCAGCGCACCAGACCGAATGTCCCATACGTTGAGATCGCCACTCTTTGCGACGGTGACGAACTTTTCGTCATCGTGCTGAAATGAGTCCACCACAACGTTGTCCAGCTCGACAACATCCTTGCCTGAAAGAGAGTCCCATACATGCAACGTCCAGGGCAAAGGGAAGTAGACCACGTAAGGAGACGATTGCCGCATTGCTCTGTAGGGACTAGAGAGAATATGGCAACAATCGCCAGTCTCCTGGGACCAAACTCTGATTGTTTCGTCCAGCGACTCCGAATACACCAAATGGTGGTCGAGAGCAACGGAAGTGACTAATCTCTGTGAATCAGCGAACAAGGGACACCTCTCCTAGACTGTCACTTACTCTCCCTTTTGTGGCCAATGAAGACCCATCTGCAACTTCCCTCTACGAGGTCCCAGACGTGTACAGTGCTACCAAAGGTAGCAGTTACAGCAGTTCTACCTTTTGCCTCCAGAAAGCGGATGGTGTGATCGTATGTTCGGATATCATGCAAGAGGTGGCCCTATGCGTAGAAGGACGTTAAGCATTTATCTCAAGTCAAACGACCAAGTTGACAATTTACCTCGCTATTATCTGATTCTTGCCTTCTCCATATCCGAAAATTAGGAGCATAAAAGTTCCACATTATTATGAGCGGCCCTTCAGACCATGCGGCGTCAGGACCCGGGGGCAGGATAGAAAATGCCTGGAAGCCGTTAGACGAGTAGACCCCGCACTCGCCGCTCACAAGATCCCATATCCGTAAGGTATCATCTTCGCATGCGATGACCAGCGTATTCTCATAGACGTCCAAGTCGGAAACTGGTTTTTCATGATGAAACGATCGAATGAGGTCGAAAGATGGCAGGGAATAAACAAAGACGGTATCGTCAATTCCAGCAACAAAGTGTCTGCGGGTACACTTGGTCCCTCTGAAAGAATCGTCGTAGATATCTTCTGGCAAGAGAACGGAGAGGTGGCTAGCGGTAGACATTCCAATATCGTCAAAAGTAGAAAGAGAGAGAGGGTGGAATCAACGAGTCACCGCCTAGGACATGGTGGTTGTAGGAAGCAACGTTTCAACTGTCGTTTCAGCAACATCAAGGTCCGACTCAACATGCGTCGAATCGACTCTCCAAGGTTTGCTCGGACGAGGATGACGCAAAAATTCATGGTTTTCACAGCTATTTAGAGTTTTTGAATGTCAGGAAGGATCTATAAATTACGTGTATCTGTACACCCGACTAATTCCCAATTACTTACAAGTATAAAATTTACACTACTGCCTACAACACCCACTACAGTCCCTCATCATACATCTTCCTTGAAAGGGCGACATAAAACCTCTCCAAGTCAGCCTTTGTAGCCAGCTCATTCTTTAATCTACCCTTCTTCTCCTTGTCCATCCTCTTCTTCATCTCCGACGGTGGCTGCTGTGAGGGACCGTCATTACCCTTGCTGGGCGAGGAGGTCATAGCGACGGAGTACCGCACAGCAGCCTCTCCCACTTCTTTATCTGAGCTGCCTGGATTCGACGGCCTAGCCTCAGCCTCAGCTTTGACTTTCCCATCCTTACCCTTTGCCTCGATGGTGACCTTGCTGCCTCCAGATGATCCCAAAATCTGCGAGGGTGCCGGAATCGGGACACGTTCGATCAACCAATCGAAGACGAATGAAAGCGAGTCCGTGGCAGACTTGACGACGTGGTCATCCTGCTCCTGCTCTCTCTTTCGCTTCTCCGACTGTGTCTCCCGTTTGGTTGCCTCCTGGGGTCGAGCAGAGGTTGAGACGACTCGAACAGTCTCCTGTTCGCCATTCGGCCCATTATCTCCTGCTTTCTGTTGGACAATGGCTCCTGCCGTCTCCTGGGCCTTCTCTGCATCCACTTTGCTCTTCTTCCAGGCGCCAACGAAACGTGTCCAGTCAGGGAAGCCCCAACCGTCCCCTTGGGACGATTGCATTTGCTTGCCTGATACTATTGGAGACCCTAGGCCGATCGCAGGTATAGCTGGGAGGTCGACTCCAAAGTCAATGCCTCTGGCTCCTCTCATTTCCCAGTCTATGAGATATTTCGAACAGATCAGACCAGACGAAAATGATGAAAGTCAGAACCCAGCTTACGGTCAGCGCCTTCCATGATCCCCAAGAACTCTCCCCACTTCGCGCTCTGCACGGTCACAAGGCCATCGTTTCCCCACTCCCTCTCATCCGCCCAAAACGGGATGTCTTTCCCCCAGCCACCCTCCTTCCCGCCGTGCTCTTCTTCCCAAATCCTCTTTAACCTTTCTCTTTCCTTCTCCTCTGAACCATCCAGGACCATCTTAGGCAACCAGAAAGGGTGCCACACACTGACGCTTTCAGCTGACATGCGGCCTGCTACACTCCAGTATTTGACTGAAGGATCGTCAGGCGTGGCAGGATTGAAAATATCGTTGAGATAGCTTGATCGGAGGTTTGCATAGGCGGGTGAATCCACAATGGAGAGCAGCAGGGTTATGAAAGATGAAGGGAGAGAGCTCAACGACAGAGAGAAGGCGGTTTCTGAGGGTGATTTGGACTTTGGCTTTGGAGGCTTGGATGATTGTTTGGAATTAGCGTAGGTATCTTCCTCGGCAATCTCAGTTTGAAAGTCCTCCACATCGCGTTGAGTGCGCTTCTTGAGAAGATCTGCCATTTCCTTCTCCTGCTGCCGTAACTTTCCAATTCCGATATTGTCCTATGACAGATGGGGTTGAGAAATTAAGAAAGAGCGACAGGTCTTATAGCTTACTGCACACCAGTCCATGAAGGGGCTTCCTCGGTGTGGGGTACTGACGGAGGTCAGAGAGAGTGGCACGTACTCTCGAGGTTGGATATGTGAAATCAGATGACGACAATCCAAACCACCCATGGAATGCGCAAGGAAGTTGATGCCCCGGCCTTGTGCACGTAAACGAAGTTGCTCGTCGAGTCTCTCAGCTCTGGCGGCGATAGAACCAGTCCTAACTCAGAGGGTCAGAAATCGAGTATGTGTCACGGAAGATGAGCAAGCGTACCCAGGAACAGAAGTGACTATGACTTCAGCCCCAACCTTTCCCCGTAGTATGTTCAACACATTAGACCAATAATGCATTCGCATGCTTGGGAAGGCGGATGGACCTCTAGAGTCGAAGCCATACAAGCCTACCTCGTCAAATGAGCAAGAAAAGCGAGATCACGAACGCTAAGCAGACTGACCATGGCATAGTACGATAGGAAAACGTGGAGTACGGACAGGATCATAAAGGGCGGGGTTTGCGAGCAGCTGGTGGATCGTATCAGGCGGGGTGGTCCTGCCCTCTTGGTTAAACGGCTCAAAGCGTTCTTTAGTAGGCAGTTTGCGAGGGTCTGGATCTTTCTTCGTCTCAGATGTCTTCTTGGATGGCTTACTCGGAGGTGGCTCGCCGTCATGGGGCTGGGGATTAAGTTCCGGCTGATACGTTGAGAAAGGAAAACTGGGCCAAGACCAATTCCCTGGGATCCAGTTCGGTAAATTCAACGTTGCTGGAATGCAGTATATCAGCATAGAGAGCGTCAAGCATTTGTATGAAGCACCTTTGAGTACCGATTCTGCAGTAATGGCATTCCTGGTCACTCGATCATGTCTCTGTCCCCGTCCTGTCCGCTCCACGCCTTCAAGATCTTCTAGGACAAGAAGACCTCTATTCCAATGACTAGCGTGCATCCACCGAGGCCATTCAACACTCCTAAGACAATCCAAAGACGATCTTGAAGAAGTGTTTGCAAAATCCTTCAATCCATTCCATGTAGTGCTTGGGCTTCGTCTGGGGGCATCATCAGACGGTGTCTGGGTTTGAAGAACGTATTGATTTGAGATAGAGAGTGTAGAGACGACGTTTACGAGGCGTCTGAATAAAACAACGACATGAGCCGGAAAATAGACGCTAGACATGGGGGAGGAGAGAGAAAAGAAAGGGAAAGCAAGATCGCTATTCTTGGTCCCCCAATGGAATCAGCACACGTGCCTCGGCCCGACGTAGCCGAATCTAAAACCGTCGCGGCGGAATAGTCTTGTGCCAAGCGCGCCCCTCGAACCGTGGTAGAAAATGTTTATGTAATCTTCAATTAGCAAAAATGTTCGCGTCGACTTGACGCGACCGCACAGACCATTTACTTTTTTTTTGACACCAATCACCTTGAATAACATACTAAATGATATGTGTACCAGTTCGAGTGAAGAAACAGAGTGCTTAACCTCATTCGCGACACGTCGAAAACCGCGACCTATAGATCACGTGCCAGTCGAAATCGCCTTGCCATTTCACCTGTATTTCACAGTTCGTCCACATCATCATGAATTCTCACAAAAATTGGTACACGAGGTATTTCAACTAATTCATTGCAATTGCTCTCTAAATGAATAGGATAATCGAACTCAATCTTCAGGGAAATAGAAATTGATGCCATTTTCNTCATGAATTCTCACAAAAATTGGTACACGAGGTATTTCAACTAATTCATTGCAATTGCTCTCTAAATGAATAGGATAATCGAACTCAATCTTCAGGGAAATAGAAATTGATGCCATTTTCAACTCAGCACTTTACATAAACATTTTCTACCACGGTTCGAGGGGCGCGCTTGGCAACAGACCACATTACATGTGATCGTTGCACACATCACTCAAAATGTATCGTGGTCTGTCTACGAGAGACTAGCGGCGGAAGGGGTCAGGGGACCTCTCAGCGTCTCGCAGGACGAGGGGGGAAGATCCTGAACCTCAGCGTTTATCACTATTAACAGAAGTCTATTCAGAGCGCTTCACACTTATCTGCAAATGAGCCCAAGATCGTTGCTTTTATATATTTTCGTCATCAGGAAAAATGGTCAGTTGTAGTATCGATGATAGAACGCAAGTCAAGAGGTATCAAAGTGATCCTCAATTTATCTGGTTATTCGTAGATCGAGAGATTGATCAAAAGAATGTGGTGCACCGAATAAAAACTCACAGAGTGCGAGAGAGTCACGTATAAAGCAACTATAGGAAGCTTTCAATTTGGAAGCAGACCGGGACAATACTCTGAGTGTATTTCAGGGAATGACCAGAGGTAGTAAAGTATCTATAATCTACACCTTGTTACATTCTTGACCGTCTACAGAGAAAGAGAGCCACAACGCGCTGTTCCTACTCCTGCGAAACCAAGTTCGAGAAGCCACCCGTGTTAACTTTGAGGAATCTTCACAAAAAGGGCTAGATGGAGAGCCTGTGCGATAAATTTGGTTCTGAGAGAAAAAGACAGGCATAGAGAAACGAAAGACAGGCTGAAGTCCCATAAGCAGATACCTGAAAAAAGACTTCAAGCTTCAAGTTCGAGCAAGAGGTACCCAGCGGCAAAGTCCGGAACACGATGATCCCGTGGGAACTCCTTCCATATATAGTAATTTTAGGTAGGGGGAGGGGTCCTCGAGCCCAAAGTCGAATTTTGAAAGATGCTCCTCTCGTCGCGAAACGTCCAAAAAAATTGAAGAAAGTCGGGTTCAAGTTTTTTCGCACAGTTCAATGTCCGACTTCCCACGGGGATCATCGTGTTCGCGTTTAAGGTTTTGGGTACCTCTTGAGTTCGAGGCTTCAAGTCCTTGCGTCGTTCCAGAAGACCGCAAAAACACAGAAAAGCAAAACCACGAGAAACCACTAGCGTAGAAATACAAGCACATCGAAAGCACGAGGATCTATGGCACGCTTTAACACAAAGGCTGCAAAAGGTACCATTTCGTTAGACTCGCGAGCCGTCCTTCTGTGGTGATCTACTCAGGTGCGGACTGTTTGTGCGGTG
>NHYE01001205.1:0-12265 GCA_002938385.1 Gymnopilus dilepis | reverse complement strand
GACATATCCTTGAACGACTCGGAAGCCAAAGGTATATCCCGAAGAAGTTTTGACTTCCACTTTTAAAGAGAAAACAGGTATAGATAGGAAGAAGCTGCTTTGATAGAAGGCCCGGCTTATGAATCTAAATGAAAAACATCTAGTCAATAGAGGGAGGGCATGAGAATCAATGAAACGAAGATAGCACTTCATTTGCAGACCTATGTATGAAACCCTTCAGTGCATTGCCCTTTCCTCCCTGATTTATCGAAAGAGGCCAGTACAAACCAAGTAGTCGACTATCCATCGCGAGGAAGTCATGGTGAGAGAAGCATTCGTCATGGCTAGAAAACAAGGTTCAATAAAAGCGACAGAATTTTTTTCATAGCCTCCCAGTCCCGCGAAGGTGGTGCTGGAGACCACGGAATTTGGCGCAAAGCACGGCACAAGCCGCGTACCAATGTCGGGGGCAACATATTCCTTTTATGATCCAAGGCACATCCCAACCTCGCAAATCATATGTGAGATCCCACCCAAAAGATCTGATAAGAAGACCATGTCAACTTTATCGACAATTTTGCATGACATCTAATGTAGGTCTTACGGGCCCTACTATATGGATTTGCTCGCATGCCAAACCTAATTTTTTCCCATTTTCTCTGGAATATTCATAAAGAATCCATTTAGCCGATGCGGTCTATAGGATCGTCGGGCGGACGGACCCTCCGGTAAAAACGACCATCGAGCACCTTGTCGACAGGTTTAATAATTTCGCCGCTCGTACTACAGAAATAATACAACCTAATTGAAGTAAGATGAGTCTCAGATACAATAGATTATACAAGAAGATGTGAACATTATAAGTAGGAAAGGTCCCAATTTTGAAGGGCCGGGCGCAGGGAGTTCATTTCCCGAGGTGGCGACCCCATCATATGTACGACCATGATAGTTGGGATGAAGGTTCTGGGCTCATGTTAGAGATGGTCACAAGGGTGGCTCGAGCCTTGGCCTCATCAAGTCATTGCCTCGACAAGAGGTCGTACGAACGTGGAAGCCGATCTAAATGGAGGTCCGGGCAGGTTGACATCATGGTATAAGTATGACCTGCTGAGTAAAAAAGATTAACGCGCAGCTTCCCTGACCATAAAGCAAATGAAATCGAACCAAGAATACGCCGCTTGTTTTACTTTAGGCGGCCAGATGATGTCAAGGCCTGACAGGGAAGGAAATGCGAGTTCTTCTTTCAAACACTGAGAACAAGCACCTTTGTCAGGAAAACACGAAAAAATCCTCGGGAAACGTGTTGGGCATACCAGGCCGAGGTTTCCAGCGTCATTGCTCCATTTATCCGAGACAGATAGATTTTCTAGTGTTGGAAGAAGCGACATGTTCTTTTGGAAGCCACGCTTTGTCCTACGCCGCTTTGACCCGTGCTCGACTAGGCCAGAGTCAGGCAGGCTGAGGGGATACTCCTTGAGGTTCTTCTCCAAAGCGTGGCGGTCGTGGGAGGGCACGCCTTGCAAAGAGCGTTTTGATAGGTAATCGCAACCAGGTCCCGTGAGACCATTGAGCAGGGGAACGGAATCAAAGGTGGAAGACGACGCCATACTGGCAGGCGAAAGGGAAAAAGAACCATTGCCAGATTGCGCTGACATGTCCAATTTCGTCGATTGAGATAACAGTCGAGAAGCTTCTAATGTTGGTCTCTTTGGCGAATCCGGGGAAAGGGGCCCTTGCAACGTGGCGGCAGACGAGGAGGATGGATGGATAGTGGACTGGGAATGTCGATCCTTAATTGACGCCCCAGAAGCCACAGGGTGAGAAGACGGTGGCGACGCCCATGCTGAAGCCGTAAGCTCAAGGGACGATGGCGAAGAAAACCTTTCATTCAAGAAAGCTTGTCTGGCAGAGCCTTGGGCCACGCAAGATGTCCTTGTCCCTGTCTTCACGTCTAGATGACGCGCTTCGCGTCCTGAAGTCGGCGGGGCTTGCAAAAGTTGTAGGGACGATAACCAGGTCTTGCTGTGCAAACGGGGTACCTCCTCAGTCGCCGCCGAATCACTAGAGCGCATTGCTTTGGGCGGCAAGGACGTCAACAAAGTGGGCTCGTCGTTGAGCTGAGCTGCACCCTCAGCCTCTTCATACTCCATTTCCCCCTCCGCATCAGGATCAGCATCCCCATCCGCGTCGGCATCAGGATCATGGTCATGCTCGCTGCTGTCGTAACTCCCTCCTCCTCCATACCCTCCACCTTGTCCGCCTCCACTCCCACCACTGCCCCAACCACCTCCAGCACCACCACCAGGTCCATGCCCACCACCGCCGTGCGGCGGCGGCGGATCGGGCGGAGGCGACTTGGACCTTGACCCACTGCCCTCTTGGTCTTGGTCCTGTTCATCCTGATCCTGATCCCGCCCCGGTGTAGAAGTGTCCACCTCCTCCGTTTCATCATCTTGTTCGCCCTCGGCATCCGCGTCGAGCAGGCCGTCGTCTTCTTCGTCTGTGATCATTGCGCCGGGAGGAGGCACGATGCTGACACCGACATCAGAGAGCGCAGTATCCGAAGAAGGAAGAGGGGGAGCGTCGACAGCACCTCCAACGTCCTTCAAAAGCATAGACACATCCATGGGAGGAGGCAAGGATGGGACCAGATTCACAGGCGCAGGCACGCCTTGCACGACCTCCCCAGATCCCTCGAATACCACCAATGGACCCTCGACAGTCTGTAGATGACCGCCATTAAGAGCAGAGGAATCGAATTGGTGAGACTCGGCGTCGATGTACGTCGTCTCAGGCTCTTCCGGAGGAACAGAATTGGTCTCTTGTGTGGAGGAAGAGGAAGGAACAGGAGCAGGAATTACTAGTTCTGGCTGCTCATCTTCCTGTAGAGATGGTGCCAACTGCTCTGGCACACCAATAGCAAAGTCCGAGGTGGACTCTTCCTCCTTATCGCCTCCTTCCAACTCCTTCCCGCCGCTATCACCACCACTGTTCTCAATGACAGGGGCGTAGACAGGCTCGGGGTGAGAGTGTGAGACAGCTTCTCCATCTGCCATCTCGGTATCTTCAAGGGCCGACTGGGTGGGCTGTTGTTGAGGTTGCTCTTGCTGCTGCGGCTGAGGTTCAACTTGAAGAGCTGCTTGTGCTTGTTCAGGTTCATCGACCACCATCTGTCCCTCTTTCTCCTTTTCCTCCCTCTCCTCCTCTTCCTTCCGCTGCCGCTGCTCTTCCACCCTTCGCTCCTCCTCCCTCTCCTCCCGCTTCCTTGTCTCTTCCATCTCCTGTTCAATAGCACCAACATCGACTTCAGTATCAACAGGCATTTGTTCCCTCAACCTTTCCTGCTCAGCATCAGGTACTTCCTGCCTTTCCGACACTCGCTCGTGTGGTGCCTTGCTCTGCATGGGAGGAGTAGATGGAGCGCCGGGCAAAGGAGAACGCGCAGGAGAACGCGAAGACACTGAGGCCTCGACATTGGAATTCGGTATCGTATATCCAGGTGCAGGTGCGATAACCCTCGCCTGAGGTTGTGCTGGCTGCTGAGACTGAGATCGGCCTTCCGCCGCAGCAGCTCGTCCTGCGTCCACCTTATCTTCAGCGTCGCCCTCCTCCTCCTTGGCCTTCGCTCTCGCAGCATCAGCCCTCGTTGAACCACCCCTGCCACTACCCCTCGGCCGCCCTCTCGGCCTTCCCCTCCCCCTCGTCACAGGCGCACTACTTTCAGCAGCAGCAGCAGCCTCCCTTGCAGGTCGTTCCTTGTCCTTTTCCTTCTCAGGAGGCTGCAGCTGCTTCCTCGAAGCAGCTCTTCTGAGAGGGCGGCCGCTCGCACTTGTAGCAGTCACGGTAGTTGTTGGAGTATTTGCAGTGGTAGGAGATGTAGCGGATGTAGATCCGGATGCAGTAGAGGGAGAAGCTGCATCTCCACCTCGACTTCTGGTGTTTGAGGTAGAGATCGAATTGGAAGCTGCAGAGACGCGTGTGGCTCGTCCTGAGCGGGAGGACGTCCTGACAGAAATGGAGGCGGATTCTTCCTTGGCCTTAGTTGTCTCCTTGGCCTTGGCCTTATCCTTGGTTTTGGAAGAGTCTTTGGGCCTACCCCTTCCTCTCGTAGGCACAGACACCGTTTCTTCCTGCTCCTGCTCCGGTTCTTTTCCCCGACCTTCCACTTGTGCAGCTCCACGTCGTCCGGCCTGCCCTGCTGACTGACCCTGCAAGGCAGAGGCTGATCCCGACGGAGGCACAGATCTCGCTTCTGCGGTGGTTGCAGCAGCAGCCTGATCGGCCAACACATCCAGAGCGCTCTTCACCCTGTTCAAATTCGAATTACTACTTCCTGCCTCCCTGTTTCGACCCTCGGCATTCCTGGAGCTATCACCGCCCGCTCTGGTGTTATTGGAATTAGCAGCATCCTCATTGACTCTAACAGTGGCGGACAACCGCCGCCGCTTAGCAGCAGGCTGCACACCACCATCCGGGTCCTCCAGCATGACGCGTCCGCCACGGCCGTTGGCTTTACCCCTCGCACGTGGGGGAAGGTTCCCACTCGAGTTGTTACTTTGAGCTGCAGACGCTCTGGCCTCAGCAGCAGTGCTTGGCTTCGCGGTCGTGCTCGTACTCGAGCCGGCGTTTGCATTTGAACTCCCAGCGGCATTGAGTGCCCCTGCCCTGGACCCAGGCCGAGCCCCAGCACCAGTTCGACCCTCCCTCTCCCTCTGCTGACCCTCCTCAGAGTCCATCATCATCGCAGCATCCAATAACGACGCAAGGGGTGTAGGCGGGTTGGATGTTATCGCGGTGCCTGTCTTCCTCTCCCTGTCCGGCACGGGCGTGCTCATACCACCATGAGTCCCACCAGCAGGAGCGGGAGAAGCACCAGAAGAGGTATTGGAGGGACCAGCAGATGCAGAAGCGGCAGCGGCGGCCCTAACACCCAACGCGCTCCTCAGCTGCCCGGGTGTGCCCATCACACCCGCCGTGCCCGTGTTTGAGCTCGCACCAACCCCGCTAGATGCCCACGGAGGCGGAGGAGGACCCTGCAGCTGTCCTTGCGCTTGCTGCGCTGACGACGACCCGGACCCACCAGCACTAGAGGATCCAGCACCTCCCTTCTGCGCCTTTGGCCTCCCCTTGGCCTTTCCAGTCCCCGGCGTGACGTTGACGTACACAAGTGGGGAGTCAAGCTGCATCTGCATCGTGCTAGAACTGGTGTCGCGCGAGGGCGTTGTAGCTGCTGTTGCAGCAGTAGAACTGAAGTCCAGGGTGCTGGTGTTCGTACTATGAGCATTGGACGGCGTCGCACTGCCCAGGTTAGAGTAGTGGATGCCAGCAGCGGACACTGGGTTCCTCTTGGGAGTCTTGGGGAGGATCTGTGCGTGTGTCCTCTGAGCTTGACTTTGAGGACTCTGCAGCTGCATCTGGACGACGCTCCCGTCCAAATTGGTCCTGTAATAACTCCCATTGACCTCCCTCTCATCCCTCTGACTATGCCCATGGGCTTGGACGACGCGCACCCTGTTGTCTCTTTCCAGTTGCTCGTGCCTATGTTGCTGCTGATGCTGATGTTGAGACACATTACCCTGCCCCTCTCTGCCCGGCTCGCCACTCACAACTGTCACGCTCTGTGCAAGGCCAGCAACCATCGCCGCCCGCCGCCTCCCAATCCGCTTAGCAGCGAGGAGAATATGCTCAGCGTAGGCATCAGAGGTGAGGGGGCTCGTGGTGGGGGGTATTCTAGGACGTGTCCCTCCCTGTCCCGAGACTTGCCCCGGTACGCCTTGTGCCTGCCCTTGGGCAGCAGTGGAAGTGGACGCAGAAGAGGAAGGAGGGACGGTGAGATCTCTCGACCGTCCGCGCTGATGTTGAGTGGGCGCAGAACCAGAGGCAGGAGGTGGACCAGGAGGCGTGGTGAGCATCATCCGGCTCCCGCCCTGCTGAGTCTGGGCAGATTGGTAGTTATGAAAGTAATACTGCGTTTTCCCTTGTCCACCTTGAGCCTGTTGCTGTTGATGGTGTTGTGGATCCCTGCCTTCGGGAATGGTGCTTAGCGACGAGGTGTGTCTAGGATCTATCTCGCGTTGTTTGCCTTTGTCCTTACTTGAGGAGGACGTGGCGGGTGGCACAGAGGAGGAGGGGAGGGAGGAGGGAGGAAAGGGCTGCATGAGCAACATAGGCTTGAGCCGGACGAGTTCGGCTTCAAGGGTTGACAATCTTCTTTGCGATTCTTGTAACTAGTGGGGCGGCCGTCAGGGTCCTGTTCGCAGAAGGATAATATATAGACACTAACTTTCTCTCGTAAAGCTTTATTCTCAGCTTCATAACTAGCTTTCATGCGTTCCACATCCTATATTTCATATGGAAGGTTCGATCAACTCATATCCTCCAATGAAGATAGAAATAAACGCAACAAACCTCCGATTTATTCTGCTTTTGCCTAAAAGTCAACAGCGCCTCGGCTGTACGGTCCCAGCCCTCCTTCTCGGAGCGCCACCGCTCCCTCTCCTCCTCGACTTCGCGGATCACGAAATCGCGCTGGGCAGTCAGGCTGGCGATGGTCTCTGCTTGTCTTTCCAGTTGGGCGGGATCGATGGGGGAGGCGGTTAGCCGTATAACCTGGAGGAAAACAAAACGTAGAATAGAGGAAGGGAAACGTCAATGAGATTGGAATTCCCGATTAGGATGAGAGGCGAGGCAACGAGGCCTATACGGACCATTTCGACGAGCTCCCTCTCTCTTGGTGTCACATTCGTCTGCACGTCCCCATTTTGGGAGAACAGTCCGAGTTCCTCCAATCGTCTTCGAATCCCGTCCACATCAATTTCTTGACTCTGCGGTTCGCCGTCCACGAAATTCGAATTTAGAGTGCTAGGCACGGAGATATCACCAGCTGCACCAGCGACACCCATAACATAGTCTCCCGTCGTCGGCGCTGGGCTTGGAGACATATGGTGCATAATATCCGACAAAGCCAGCGGTAACGGCAATGGTGGGTTGCCTTGAAGTTGGACACCAGTTACAGGAGCCCCAGAAGCAGAACCAGAATACTGCGTATCAATCCCAGTACCAATATCACCCGAGCTCATCGTCGAGCCCGTGTTTCACGCCTGTGTCGTAGGTAAATGTCGTAGAAGAATCAGGATCAGCGGCGGGGGGACATAAAGCTGGGTGAGAAACACAGTAACAGTGTCACCCATCGGGCTTACTGGCCCCTCTAAAATCGTGTCGCTAGCCAAACACAAACCAAACAAAGGCAGCGCGAGCACACGTGATTACAACCCTTGGTTGTTTGTCAGCATTTTCAAACTCCGAGACAGCTGCCGATGATGGCCATTGCCCTTGAACTTGCCATGAAACGTCCACGACGCCTCGAACTCTAGATCTGTTGCTCTATATCTTCGCGCAATATGCTATAGCTTCATGAACAAACTCAAGATGCTTCTTTTTTCTCATTATATCTGATCGCTGAGCCTCCGATTGTTACAACTCGCTCCCTGCATTCGGTGCTCGCCACTTTATCCACAACACATACCGACGCCGAATTGTCCTGAGGGCACGATAATGACGGTTGGGCTTGTGTTTGATATGAACCGTCTTTTGGCCGGATGCGGAGCGGGTAGCTTTTCCTCGACGTGCTTGCGATCAAATTTCAGGCTCCATTGTTCATCCTAGCACTGGTATGCAACACCTATGGACTGTGGCAGTAAATTCCCAGAGCCTTGAAAGATAATCCAGCGTTGCAACCTACCGTGATCTGCTCACAACACGCAAGAATTCTTAGTACTTCATGCTAATAATGCGCATTACTAAATCACAGAAAACGAAAAAAACCTCCCGACGGGCAGGCGGGCAGTGGCGACTAGACATATCAGTAAGTGTGGCCTGACCAGCGCAGTAAGGACCGGGTAAGTAACAGGTTTGAATACGACGCAGTGATATTGTCGCCGACTCAGAGAGGAGACAAGCAGAGAAACGGAAACCAAAAAGGGAGTGACTCTGAAGCAACTTTCGAGCGAAAAAAAAAAGATAAAGTAGAGCCCTAGTTGACATGACTCCATTTCATGGACTGCTATAGACCAGCGGTGCTCGGCATACTACCCCGCCCAACCAAAGAATAAATGGACGACAGCACACAGTCTGGCGTAGATATTCCATGGATATGTCATCATGTCAACTATCAAGGCCCTCAAATAGCAAGGTGAAGCAAAATGAAGGATATAAGGCAAGAACCGGTAGCCCGTCGAGCGTCACGGTCCCCGGCATAATTCCGCAATCCCCATCGTCATTCTTAACATCGATAACGCCGACCGAATTGCCAGTGAGAGCCGAACCTGTGAGCACGTCGACTTGTATGATGGCATAGACGACCAGTGTGGGAGTTCAGGCTCACAGAGCAAGGCAAAATTAGGAGGAGGAAGAGAATAAGGAAGAGGCGACAAGTAAATGGCGGAAGCAGGAGAGGAAGTGCATTGTCCTGAGTGGCACAGAAGCGCGCCATTTTATACCTACAAAACAAAGGTATCCCAGACACTGGCCCACAGATTCAGTTGATTGTGCTTTGACCTACCACTTATTATCTCCGCACAATACGCACAATTCTCAATTGCCCAATATAGCAACGCCGCCCACACAAATCAAGGCAGCGAGATGGAGCTGAAGAGACAACAATAACATCAAAGATTCAATTACCGTCTATTGTATTCGACATACTTATGACGAGGATGATCGTCTTGTAGAAACCGAACAGGACACGGCGACGCAGCTGAGGGGCGTCGGGGCTGCCATGAGCTAAAAATAGACCGAGGATGGCCAGACGAAAGCAAAGTACTGAGTGAGTACCCGCTGTCTTTCGGGAAAACCTCAAAAACCAGATGAGGCAATGGTCGGCGGTGCTCCCATTTGAGGGCTTTAATCTCGGAGAACACCCACAGTGACACATTCCAAGCCTCACAGCTTACTCTTAACTTTCTTCTCCTCTCTTTCCCTTTCCTTCCGTCGTCGGTACGCTTCCTTCCTCTCAAACGACTCCACGATCCGCCTTGCAGCCCGCAGGTCAACGCCTTCCTTATCACACGCCTCTCGAAAGACCTTCCGATAGAGCAGTGCCCATGCTATTCTCTCCTCCATCGTTGGAGCATGCGGAGGTTTCACCTCGAAATCGGGTTCGCGAGCATACCCTATCGTTGCGGTCCTGATGAGAATTGCCCTGATACAAGGAAAATGCACGTCAATGTGATTCTTTTACAGATCGAGCGAAATCTGGCATACGCAGTCAACCCAAACACGGGTTTAATCCCACCAGCTTCTCTTCCGGTCAGGAACTGATGCATCCGAAAAGCCTGTGCAGGCGGTCCACCCTTTGAATCAAATGAAGTGTGATAGGGTACTTCGAGGGTATCAGGTTCGGAAGGGAAGGGCGGGTTCGAGCTCAGGAACGAGGCGAGGGGGTGCGAGAACAGGCTGGCGACTTCGTCGCGATTGAGTATAGGCTATAGAGTATTGATCCGTCAGAAACACGTCGGGCTCCAGGAATGACGATGCGGGCATACTCTTAATGTGTTGTCCAGTATCAGTACAACAACTCTATCCATATCCCGGTCAGTTAAATGTATCATGGCAGGTGTGCCGTGGAGTCGATAAACTCACGGCGTCACAATCAGTTCAGCAGCCAAGAATGGCTCTAAAATGCATAGAAGAGGTACTTTGATCCTATCACGCGGAAGTCCAATCTGTAAGAGGGCGGGTGTCATAGTTTCGTTGAGTTGGACGTCGTATACACTCGAATAAAAGCAGCTTCTACCTCTTCAAACGCTTCTCGTCTCTGGCGAAAATGATATCAAATGCATACCACACGATTTGAACCAAACATACCGCAGTGTCTTCTAGATCCTTATCCCCAGATTCAAACTTCCCTCCAGGCAAAGACGTGTCGCCAGCGTATGTCCTCAACGAAGAAGACCTCCTGAAAAAAGCACGAGCAGTGTAAGCGACCGAAACCAACTCTGGAAACAAAACGCGCAGCAACACACCTACCGGCTAAGTAAAACATACAAGTCCCCGTGTCTCCCCACAAACAACGCCACGAGCACAGCAGCACTCCTCGACCTCGGGTACTTCATCTTCTGCTTAGGCGCATGATACCTAGCTAGATTTCGCAAGCACCTGTGTCATGCGATCCGTCAAGGTGCAGTATGTTGGGCGACAGAAGACGAACTCTTTCGATTCCTTGCTTAGTGGAGGAATAGGCGCATCGTCCCAGCGTATTTTTCTCCGCTTCGGTCTGTGGTATTCTAATTGGCTGGTCTTTTTTGGTCCAAAGGGTCTGAAGCTCATGATGTTGTGGTGGTATGGGGTCAAGGTATCAAGGTACGCCGCCAACTGTCAGTGCAGTTCGGTTATTACAGGTCGTCGGCTATTTCGGCGGACCGGGATCTAAATTCGGATGGCAACGTCATTATTTCTGTCTGCAGATCTTCGCAAACACGGCGGAAAAGTTGCTGACTAGTACAGACTCTGTACAGTCACGAGTTGTTCAGTCCAGTGATCTGACTAGTCATCTGACTAGTGCACAGCCTGTGACAAATGTGACGCTCTTTTCCACCTCAAATGTCTGAAAATTGTGTTTTCCGTTCAGTATTTGCTTAGATTCACTTTTTTCATGTATGGCGCAATCGCGTCATGTGTAATGATTGAAGCAGCTACTTTGGGCTGATTTAATAGCACATTTATGATGTACCAACATTATGTTGTTCAGTTTTGCAGCATCTGCCATCCATATCTCTGATAGGTGGCTTGTAAAAAATACCTTCTCACATTTGGGCCGGGAACAAGGTAGTAGTGACTATTTGACAGCATTATAGTAGCGTACAATGTCGAAAACAGAGCTCTAAGGTCAAATTGAAGCCCTCGCCCTTGCTCCTTACTGAGCAAATAAGGAAAGNACATTTGGGCCGGGAACAAGGTAGTAGTGACTATTTGACAGCATTATAGTAGCGTACAATGTCGAAAACAGAGCTCTAAGGTCAAATTGAAGCCCTCGCCCTTGCTCCTTACTGAGCAAATAAGGAAAGAGTGACATTTCGTGACAGGCAGTGCACTAGTCAGATGACTAGTCAGGTCACTGGACTGAACAACTCGTGACTGCACTGGTCAGCAACTTTTCCGCCGTGAAAGGTACAGCACACACGCAGCACAGATCCTCATTGCGAAGGTGATGCATCTTCGCCTGCGTACGAGTCCTGAAAGAACTGCGTTATTTTGGATAAATTCTGATTGAGGGCTCCTCCATAGGACATTATCTAAATGTGTCTAAGGCGATACACATTGGGTATCATATACATGCTAAGTGGGCCATTGCTAAGCATGGCAGAACGAGTCCTAACCCTCCAGAACATAAAATGCCGCTGTTGTGAGTGTCTCAGAAAGCCAATTTAGACCGGGATACTTTGGATTGAAGCCTTGTTTAACTCAGAAAAGGCAAGTAAGAAGTATAAAAGAATTTATAATCTACATAAGGGGTACATGGGCTGTGTACAGACAAGGGATATCCTAATTAGTTGCAGAGCAGCATCATCTCCTCTTCTCCTCTCTACATACGGTAACAGAAACCTATCATGAACAAACACGATCACGCGTCGCGTTCGACGCGACGTTGATTCGTGTTTGCGGGGAGAAGGGGGGTCGACGCGCGTGGACGCGTTTGGTGTAGGGCTGGGTATGTTATTATTGTGTTACTAACTTTGAATAACAAACAAATATATCACAATGTTAAATACAAATCTAACAGGAGGGGTCAAAAATTGGATGTTATATTTGTCAGATATTCCGGTCCATACAAGGACCGGTTAGACGGTCAGTACCGGTGGATGGGCTATCGTTATCGATGAAATGCACTAGATTTTGTCCATCTTCCCTCGAAAATGCTCTCAGAGAAGGACGAGCAGGCCCTTTCTGATATCTGTGCGACATTTATCTCGAAAATGAGCTCTTCAACCAGCCAGACCCATATGATCTCGCCAAACCGACCGAGCGGACGCAGCTCTCGAAGGTGTCCAGATATCTCAGGCCGGCGAGCCAGATGATGAAAAGTTGAAGGCATTGCTTCTGGAGGTCGATACCGAGGGACCGGGTGCTGCACTTCCCTCTGAGCCGATGGCAGTAGATGAGGAGGTCATAAATACCCCAGGTGACTGGAGCATAGAGAGTTTTCTCGACGAAGAGGTGTAAACGGCACATCAAGACGCGTCAAACACCCGTTTTTGGATTATTAACTAATTTGAAAATTTATTATATA
>NHYE01001204.1:0-11997 GCA_002938385.1 Gymnopilus dilepis | reverse complement strand
ATATATATATACTGGCGACTCACGCGTCCTGAGAGCGTTTGGCGCCTTCCAAGTTGAACTACGTCGCCATTGCTGATAGACTGTGGCAAGGCGGATACGACTAAAGCAAAGACTGGGAGCACGACGACGAAGGCTGCAAGGCGCAACATGAGACCAGTCAGGACAGGGGATGTGCTTCGAGAGGCTCAGACACCTAGTGAGTTGGGTCTGAAGACGGCCTGATTTATATCCACATTTCATACAGAGACGCTGTATGGAAAAGTCTCCATGAAACACCGTCTGTAGGCGGGATTACCAAATCCCTTTGAAGTCTTCAATGAGCGAGGAAGTCGCTCTGAGGCAAGGCGGTGAGGTGATCTCTGCTGACTTGCATATCGGATAGGTGGGCATGAGATGATTAGTTCGTAAGACAGAGCCATAACAGCCTGAATGGTCCCTTCAGTAGCTTCATAGGACGCGCCACATGAGGACTAGAATGGGGTCAATATGAACTTATACGGAGATCAGCTCTGGTGGCCGTGTGGGAAGAAGAGCCCGCTCTCGGTGGAATCTAGGCAAACTAGTCGCAGTCTTGGATGAGGAAAGGTAGAGGAATAGCGAAGAACTTCGCCTGCAGCAAGTTCTAAGGTTGAACGTTGCCTAATTATGTACATCATGCTATCCCCGGTTTGCATGGCCATCGCTTGCTTTCGCTTCTTCAAAGTTCTCGCACTCCGTCGGCGTGGGCTTGATCTCTACTTAGTACGATAGCGAGTAATACTTTACCTTATGCACTTGCGTCCTTCAAAAGTAGTTCTACCAAACGGGAATTCGATTCCCAGCAACAATAAGTTTCTAACCATACTTTCTAACCATCTGCTGAGCTCCCGACTCGTTTTTTATGGAATATGTCCTGTGAAAAGCTAAAAATAATGGGCGGCGCTAATTTCTTACTGACTGAGAGCTGAATACATTGAACGACTTTTACGAGGTGAAACTGGGGACAAGGGAACAAGAGTGACACTGGATTCACGCCTGCCATGGTGCACCCCACGGGCTTTAGAAAAAGCCAATCTGCGGAGGGCCTCGCTGTCATCCCATACATCGGAAAGGGTTCCGAATAGCATTACAATTGCCAATACTTGGCCAAAGTTCCAAGTATTATCAGTGACGTTGTTTGCTTTGATCTGCAGGATGTTCTGATTAGAGTCTATAACGTAGCTGGAGCAGCGCATTACGCTTACCATCGTCTCAATGATGGCAATAAGCATGAGGTTAACACTGGACCAAGGTCAACATGGTAAGTGACATCCAGGGTATAATTTCCCACTTACCAAAGTACAATCAGGCCATATATGCGCATTGCCTTGCCCGCTGCCAAGCTCAGGAATGGTCTTTGCTTCATGAGGCCCAACTGCACCAAGTGGAAGGTGATCACTGCCATGTAAATGATGAAGACGACGATCCCAAAATTCCGGAACCAGGTAAAGCTGGCGGTTTGCACGCGGAATATCCAGACGATCTTGATCGTGTCGTTGCATTCCGGCTGGGAGCCAAATGTCCGAGCCTTCAGGCCAACATACAGAGTAGAAAATGCAAGAAACAAGAAGAAAATTGTATAAAGATCTCGGCGACGAAACACTGTTCCAGCTGAACACACTATATCAGCCTCATAATCAATCAAAACATGCGAAATAGCTTACGATTGAAAAGGAAATATACAAAGGATGTGCTCAGGAAAAAGAGCAGGTTGAGAATAAGGAATTCATGATACAGAGTGAGGTATCCGTAGTGGGTCTCTACCCATGCCGCAACAAGCAAACCCATCCCATTAAGGCCTTGAGCTGTTACGACTCTCGAAATCTCATGTTTGTGTTCAAGTTCTAGGTTGTCATCTGCTCCTTTCTCAAGCGCAAAGTTCCACTTGACCGGGTAAAGTGCAGCAAGGATTCCAATTACATAGACGTTGACCCTTACCTGAAAAGGTTCAAATATTTGTGCGATATGCGCAATGGTAGTCCACTCACTCCTATGCCAAAGACCGAAGGGTTGGGCGAGAACCCAGTACAGGAGGACCAGTCTAAGGTGCCAACATCTTTGTGGGCGAATGTGGGGGCAGACAAGGGAGCTCCTCTGACACGGCTTTAAATGGTATTTCAGAGCTCAATCTGACGTGAAATTCAGTGTGAAGGGTCTCCTCTTTCAATATCTGTGCCTCGCATCATCAAGATGTCCATCGCATGCAGTGCACGTCTCCGCTCACTTATAGTCTCTAGGATGGGAATCTCATGCATACTAGGAATTAATTCATGCAAATAAGAATATTACTGTCTGTGTTACTTTGAGCGCTCGACCGGTCCAGAAAGAACCTCGAAGCCTCAAGCCTTGCTAGTCGACCTCGAGCCATGCAGTCCGCAACACAGAGCACAGTCAGATTTTGTGCACAAATGAGCGGAACCTAACAAGGAGTTTTTGTCTCTCAGAGTAATAATAGGTAACACTGAGTCAGGCTGTACGCAATTCATTAGACTAAATTCGCTGTGGCGCTTACCTGTGCAAACTTACATCGAGAGCCAGCGTTGTTCGGTGAAGATGTGGGGGGAAAGAATCCTGTTCGATGCACCGCAATTGAACACTGGATTTGGTGCCTTTTGTTGACCGTGTGCATGGACAACCCGATCCTCCCTTATCATCGTTTGCCTGCTCAGAGGTGAGGGTAGAAAGTTCATCTGATCTTGTTTCCACAGACGTCGATCATTGACTCAACGTCCTGTCTCTAAGCTCGCTTCAGCTTGTTCTTTCCAAGTAAGATAATCTACAGGCGCACTATCAGTCAACTAATCTAAACGTGGCTCAACGGCTTTCAGATAATAGCATGTGCTCTGATGTGCTCTGATGGAAACTAGTGCCCAAGCGTAGCGTTTATTGTCATTGGGTGTCCGAGGTCTAGATCGCGAGCCATAGCAGATTTGATGGTAATATAGGATCAACCCCCTTGCCACTTGCACAATTACCTCGCTGAGAATATTTATCGTTCTTCGGGCAGTGTCAGAAGATGATAAGACGCAAGAAAACTATTACCCAGCACGGTGCACTCGGAATGGATTCCGCTTTGCAAGGGAGACTAGCCACACAATTTCCCGGTGGCACCTTCGTGAGACTGAACTTAAGCCCACAAAAAGGACGGCGCGTCTGTACAGCGAACGAACACCTGTCGATAACGCGTTGAGCAAAAATTGTCTGTAGATACTAGATAGAGGTGCCGTGATGGTTCTACTCCGCGGGAATCTGACTTTCCCATCAAACGGAATGTGATTATGAGGCTGTGGAAGAGTTTTCGACTTCAGTTGAGACTTCGAAGACTTCCAGAATGGCAACCCCTTGAACAACGCGTCTAGGGGTTGACTCGCTTCAATAGGCAGTGCAATGTCACTCCACGTGAAATACGGCGCGTCAATCACGGGTCGTTATCTATCAATTGATTGAGTCACGCTGCAGAAGTTGGATGACATTGACAATGGATCGCGCCTCGCCGCCTCGTCAGACGTGATATCGGTGTTGATGCTACTTCTGGCCTGTGAAGCCCTTAATTGCCTGCAAACCGATGAGACTTGATAAGATTGATATACTCGGGTAAGGGAAAAGAAGGCGAGAAAGACATACCAGTCCATGGTCAAGCCGAAGTGACCGAGCTCATAAACAAGCGATAAGACACCCCGTATCGACGACAGAGGCCTTCAGAGGATAAGCCAGTGGCTGCCGTGCAAAGTGGTGCCCAGTACATTGCGAGAAAAAAGCGTTGGCTTTCTGAGAAAGAGCAGTGTCTAGGTCGAAGGCGGAAATTAGCCGGGATGCTGGGGAGGCGACAATGATTGGGAGGGTGAACCGATGTAGAGGCCATCCGTTGAGTGTGATTGAGCAAGCCATGCAGAGAATTGGTACAAGCGTCGATAAAAGGTTACAAAAGTCCCTGAAGGGATGCAGTTTGTCCATCAGCTTCTTGACCATTTTGCCTTCTTGGACGGACGATCAGCATGAGGAGGTCGTTGAAGAGAAGTTTCGACTGTTCCCAGAGCGAAGTAGAGCTAGAATACGAGTGAATAGTAAGCCCTTGCGCCGGAAAAGACAAAGCCATGATCAAACCTACCTCAGCAATACAGATCATCGTGAAGCACCAAACCTTGATTCTCATCAAGAATGCCCTGTCTAAGCGGGGAGAAGATTGCAGAAGGAGTATCCCATGACGATAGAAAACACAGTTCGTCGACGGCGACCATCTGGCTTTGCAGCAGCCGACCTTTCAGCAATGAGTCGACTTGGTCTAGCGAAGACTTCTGCAAGGAAATCTGTGCGCCAGAGTCCAAGGCAGGGCGAGCAACAAGACTAGAACAGACCAATCAATCGAGGTCTGATTTGAGGCGAATCATGGACCACGACGTACCCCTTCGAAACCAGAATTGAATGAGCAATTCAATTCCTACTTCACGACATGTAGCGACATTATCGAGCCGTGGAATGATTCAAAACTCAGCAGTCTGAAAGCTGACACCTCGTGTTAAAATATGGGGTAGGAAGAGAGAGAAATGCGACATACGACGGTGTCATCCATGACTTGTCTCGTCGGACGTCCTGCATAAAATTTCCATTCAACAATCTGGCCAATCCCATGGCTGATCACGATTGAGAGCCCATAGAGGCAAGCGTCCGGCTAATAAGAAGGTGGGCATCTGCAGCTAGATATTCACGAAAGGGAGGAAAGGCCTAAGCAAAGGACTAGTACGTTGTTCAACTTGTTGAGGGTCGACAAGGCGGAGGGGTCACGTCACCGCCGAGCTTCAGGCCCAACAAACGTGACGCGCGAGTGACGCGTGACATACTCTTTCAACAACGCTTCGATACAGCAAGAATATCGATCACCAACAATCACAGCATAAACAGCACGCTGGACTTTGCTTCCTCGAGACAAAGCGACTGAATCAATAAGGAGTCACTAGTCACTATTCATCTTTTTGTGGTACGCATGGACTTTTGAAACTCGTAATTTTCCACTCAACTTCAAGTTTTGATCTTGTATCTAGATCTTTCTTTACTAGTTCAAGTTGTAGAGGAGCGAAGTCACAGGGAAGAGTGATCCCACGTCCGATGCCTTCAAGTCGAACAAGTTTTTCAAGGGTCATCGAATGCTGGATACTGTAGTTGTTGTCTAGGCGCGTTTTTGAACCGAAGTCCGCCCTTCCACGACCCGCCTTTCACCCGGGTCCAAACTCTCTCGAAATGCCTTGTGAACCTCAGTCATCTTATCGCCCGGCATATCCGCGTTCAGCTGTCCAGACTTTAGATGTGCTCTGGCTTGGTCATTCCGACTTCCATCCTTAGTAAGCCATCTTTGGATTTTGTCCGTTCTGTGTGGATGGAAGTTTATTTTAAGGTCGCAGATCCCGACGACCGCCCCAAGGCCATTCCTACAGGAGTTAATCATGTACCGAAATGGAAGAATCGTCCAATGCCGCCTATTGTGACTCGACTTTCGCCCTTTTGAGCGGACAACAGAGGTTCAAGAAGCTTTGGCTTACTCATCCTTAGTAAGACTTGGCGTCGATTTCTAGTTGAACGCCTGCTGGCAGCGACAGCCTCTAGCAAAATTTCCAAATTTCCTCCTATATAAACACAGCGCGCTCGAAGGGTCATTTCATCAAGCAGACGCTTTCCTCACTCAAGCCATCATCCGGAATATCCACCTTCATCAGCTAAACTCCCCAGAATCACCGTTGACGACCATGTCATTCCACCATATCATGCTCGCCGCCTCCTCCTTCGAGGACTCGCGTCAATTCTATTTGGCCGCCCTTTCGCCTCTGGGTTACAAAGAACTCAGATTCGTCGAAGGTTCGAGGTCCGGCCTAGGTGCCGAAGGTCGACCGGTCTTTTGGATTCGCCCTTTGAAACCAGAAAACGACACTGTCAGTCAAGGATTGCATATAGCTTTCGTTGCAAAGAGCAGGGAAGAAGTCGACCAATTCCATGCAGCCGCTCTGTGAGTATAATCTGAATATGTGCTTGAGGGACACCATGCTAATGCGCTGTTTTCAGGGAAGCTGGCGGAAAGGATAACGGTGCGCCTGGAGAGAGGAAGTTCGCGCCAGGCTATTACGCTGCCTTTGTCTTCGACACCGACGGGAACAACATTGAAGTCATGCATGTCTAAAGACAAGCAAGGAGCCTTCAGGCTTTAGAGACTCGAAAGAGTGAGTAAGAAATTTGGTTTGCCGCGTCATTCAATGCGCTGACCCAAGCTTGCAGGAACGATCGCGAATGTTTTCTGGATATTCTCTACAGCGCGGTTTATCTAGTATACTTTAGATGTCGATTAGGTTCCCTCTGTAATTTGCAAACCTTTTTCCTGATAATTTGATAACCTGTGCTTATCTGCTCCTAGCGTGTCAGGATATTGGGACCCAGCGCATGTGATGCCATCGTGTCCCCGAGAGTCTCTCAGGGAGCCACCTTCATCTGTAGATTGAGCTCGGCGACTACTGCAAACTCCTCAGGTTTTAGTAAGATCCTCGGGCAAGGGGTCGGATTGCAGGACATAAAGACCGATTCGAGCCAATCTAGAAGCCCTGAATTTGATATTCAAAGACGATAACAAGCTTTATACCCAATGATGACCCAGAGAGGCATTGCCTGGCAAGGGCTATCTTACACATCTCATCGTCGAATTAATAATCTGTTAACGAAATCGACCTACATGTCCCACCAAGTTTCTCAAAATAACCACCAATAATACAATTTTTTGTCTCTATAAAAGTGCAGACAACTACGGAAATCATTCTCTGTAAACAATTATCGATGTCTTTTCATCATGACACGTTACTCTGACCGTACCTTCTCTCAAGGAGGGGAGAGAATTCTACCTCGCCGCCTTGGCTCCCCTTGGATATAAAGAAGTTAGGACAGTCGAGGGCGTCGTCTCCGCCTTAGGGCCGAATGGCAAACCCCTCTTCTGGATCCGTCAAGTGAAAGCCGAAAACGACCAAATTTCTAAGGGCGTCCATCTGGCATTTGCTGCTGAAAGTCGAGACGTCGTTGATAAATTCTACGACGCAGCCATGGAAGTCATCGCCTGCTGTTGCCCTATTTTGTCACTTACTCGTTGTTCTGCGCATGCTTTCGTCAGAAAATCCGGAGCTAAAGATAACGGAGGACCTGGAGAGAGAAATTACCTGCCAGGTTACTACGCTGCTTTCGTATTTGATGCTGAGGGAAACAACATCGAAGTCGTCCATGTTTAGAATTGACAAACGTACTGCACTGCTGCGCGTTGGAGAGTAGCTGATGTCAGGAAGGATTGCAATGTGGAAAAGAGATATATGTAAATTCACTCCATGCCGCTAAGGATCTGTTTAGGCAGAGAACAAAGTTAGCTCTATATCGATCTGTAATCGAAAATCTTACACGAAACGTTTCATTGGTGACTCCGGAAATTGAAACTCTACTCATTTTACATTTGAGCAATGGCTACGAACAGCAAGCACGGTATAGTGGTATTTACTCATGGCACATAGCATCTTCCATGACATGAAGCATCATGCACCTCGTTCTCGACGTATGTCTAAGTGGCCTGACCAAAGACCCGAGCAAAGGCAATGCCTTGCAGATAGCTCAAAGGCATATTTTCTGGTCATGATCTCAGAACGCATTCCCAGATGCTGGAATTCAGGACTCACCAGGCTGGTTGGTATACGAGGAGGCTGCCACGAGGGGCCACGAAAGTTCAAAAGGAAAGGCGGCATGTCCTTGCAAGTAATTCGCATTGATAGCTTGAGTCGTCACGTCAAAATTCTGAACATGGAACATCCCACATGCTGAGACTTACATGGGTTCCTGACTGAGGCATTAGGACCAGATGAGTTAGTATCGGCGATAATGAATGTCAACTGGACAATGCTACGATTTATATTACCCAACGTGAGTACAAGCTGATAGTTCTGTGCGAGATTGAAATGTACCTTGAGTTTCCGTAGGCGCAAGCATTCTGAAGGCGACGGCCATAGATCGCGACGATCTTCTCTTCGGCTGGATAGTCGTCAGGAAGCACATTCACCAATAGAAGCAGAATGACATTACCCCCCAAAACGACGGACAGAGACGGTACTCCGCCCTCGCCACCATGGCGTTGGACAACCTCCGTACCGTTCGTCATCTCGTAGGTGATAGAGATGGAGTCGATGATGTCTCCAGAACAGACATCAATCTTGGAGATCCTCTTGATAGCAAGAGCCTGGGGCCATTGGCCGACGCTCGCTACAAGCATGAGAGAGGTCAGCATCTAATGAAATATACGGATGAATGCATCCGTGAGAGACTGACGATTGGTTAGGTCGTTAATGAAAGACCCTTGAGCTGCACCAGCGAGAGAAGTGTTGACTGCGACGCCAGAAGACATGAGTAGGATGGATGAAGATTGAGGACTTGGTGATGTCTTTGCTGCTCGTCCAATCTCCCTCTTATATACCCCTCGAGAGGAATAAGCGATTACAATTCTAGAACAGATCATCCTTCTTGCATCGCCCCGGATGACTGGATGGTAATTCTTCTGTCTGGTGCCTGGCTTGAAACGTCAACAAAAGTCCAAGGGACACAATCCAGCAGCGTACCTCACCAATTTTTACGTCTTTCAGCGCCGATTTCTGTCAACCTCGCGAACGTGTTTTGACAAAGAGCTGTCTTCAACCCCTCCACAATGCCGATTATGTGTCGTGTCAAGGCTAGGACGTGCATGCCATCGCTGTAAGACTGCAGTATACTCGAATGAGCAATCTCGACACCTTCATGCAGTAAAGGTTACCCGTACCGGATGCGAAAAAATTATATAAAGCACACCAAAACGTCAATCCTGAACCCTAGAACATGTTGCTCTGTCGGGGAACTTTCACTCCGACAGGCACAAGGAAGTGGCAAGGGAAACCCAGAACTGTCTCCGATGGCAGTCTTAACTTGCGACGGTCAAAGGAAAGGGCTAAGATCCGACCTTCTGTAGAATGTAGGTCAGTTCTGAATCCTGGAAAAGTAGCAAATCAAGACACACCGTCGGGTAACAAGGAACCGGTCCCACTGGCAGCTACGTGGCAGAATTCCAACCAAAGGACGTCGTTCACCGAGCTTTTGCCTCCCGAGTTTCACAAAGATCCTGCCATGCAATTTCAGCTCCTGTTCCTTTGTGGTTGAACTGACATACTGCGAAAGTCGAGGAAACTGGTGTGACACGTCAGGCGGCTCCTTTCTCTGGTTCAAACATGAGAAGGAACGGTCATTGGAAATTTAGAGAGGCTTGCTTACCTGTCAAATTAAGACCGTTTCTTCCAAGCACTACAGCTTGATGCAAGAGGTTTATAGCATCCCTTGACGCTGCCTTGCTCTAGCAGCTTGACGGTGACTGTACGAAAATGAGACCAAGCAGCGCTGGCAGGTCGGCTTCTGCCGACAAAACGATCGATCAAGAGCCGTTGATGCGCCTTTCCGCCCCGTTCGCGCCTCGTAATCTCGCGCCCCTGGTTACACCGTCTCACTCATTCTTTGTCCGAAGTGCACTTGTACCAGCATGCGCTACTGTGAGCTCAACACCCAGTAGTTAATTACAATAATTTCGATTGTGAGCAAAATTCGATTGACCGTTCGACAAGCATGATACTTATATTCAACCTTCAAAAAAAGTTGCTTTAGCCCAGCTTCCCATCCGGTCAAACCCTAGATCTGGTAGTGTATCAAGCAGCCACCCCACTGCAGCCCGGAGAACCCGACCTTTGTCTAAGCAGTGGTATAACTCAGGGCTCCGCCTGTTCAGCTCCTAAACAAAATCATTAGAAGCTCCGGTTGCTGCCCAATGGGAACCTGACGGTTTCAAAGAAGTGACATAGTCTTTGACGTTCTGGTGGACTCTCCTCCCACAGCTGAAAGTCACTAGCGAACCGAGGGTCTAAACGTCCCTCGCTCGACAGCCAAAGTGGGTAATCAACAGCAAGAATTGCGGGCGAGATATAATTGAATTCCCAATCGATTATGCCAGTGATATCGCCATTGTCGCCGACAAGGATGTTGTGCCCGTGAGGGTCGGCATGGACCAGAACGTGGCGTAGCAAAGAGGGTTCATGAATTGATTCAGCAATTGCTATGACGTGCTTTTCCATGAGCGAGATGACAGTCTCGGCTCGCTGGCTTTCTTCCGGTTGCATGCCTTCAATCGATCTCCGTTTGACTCCCAGCAGGAAGCGTAAGTATTCCGACATACTGTACATTACTCTTGAATGACTGTATTCAATATTGGCAGCAACAATGGGTCCGACAGAAAGAACGCTCGTGTCATCCGCTTCGTCGACTTGGAAGAAAGCAGACCCTATGCCTTGGGGCACCTGAAGGCTGAACAGTCACCTGTATCAGTGAGCTGAAGACTTCAAATGGCGCTAGCTAGCATGAAGGCTGAAGACGTCCAGAAGGCCAACTAGCACAGGGCCTTCTGGGGGGAGGGCGGAAGGGTGCAAACAAAGGCCAAACATGGCCAAAATGGTAGGGGCGGGTGTGGATTTTTGGATAGCAGGGCGGGGGATGNACGTCCAGAAGGCCAACTAGCACAGGGCCTTCTGGGGGGAGGGCGGAAGGGTGCAAACAAAGGCCAAACATGGCCAAAATGGTAGGGGCGGGTGTGGATTTTTGGATAGCAGGGCGGGGGATGGGCGGGGGGCTACGAAAAGGGTACCATCGGGAAGCCCCCATTTTTCTCTGTCCGAATCTGTCGTTTGCCCGCCTCTAGGACGTCGGGAAGGGATGGATGCCATTAAAACATATCGGATAATGTTGAATAAAAAATGTACTATAATTAGGATGAGTAAATTTCATGACATCACGCATCCCCCGCCTTAATTTAGAACGTCTGGCACTCCGGAGATCAGGTCCGATGTTTAAATAAGCGACCAGGGCACCTATTTCGGGTCAGTACAGCCTGCTAGATGGGTTGCTTGGTCAATTTTGCTATTCACAGCGCGTAATAAATTACAGTTTACTCGGAGTAAAATACTATTAATCTATCCAAGCACAATAGTACTAAATTCAAGTTCAAAAGTGTGCATTAATGGGTGGATGCAGCTGCATGTAGTTGATGCTTGCCTTTTCCGGGGTGATATAGCTGATGGGCGGTAGTGTTATTTATAGATCGCACATGAAACAATGGGATTTCGGTTTACTGCACTCCAGGACTGTCTGTCCCCTCATTTCTGGGTATACAGGATGATAGCAGACATTGATAGGAACCTATACATACCAAAAAAGTGATGATTAATGAGGTGTAACATTTGCAAAACATGGAAACATCTAAAAATAGCCGAAAATGCGATTGGAATTTGCTTTGGTGCGCTTCAGAATGAGGTTTCCTGATCCATGTAAGCAGTCGAATAAATTCCCCTCGTTAGTACGAGCTTATAGAGCTCCTCATACTCTAAATTGACCAGGTAGAACCCATACAAATTGGCTCTAAATAGATAAAACCTCCAGAAATGCGATGGAAATTCGTTGATTACGCACCCCAGACAACTATTTCGCACTTAATAAAGTTAGCGATTCGATAGAGTGCATCCTTATCTTTTTAATGAGCTATAGCGCGTCCGATTTAGCGCAGTGGAAGGTATGTAAAAGACTGAAATATATGCTTCCTCCTCCTCCTCCCCCATAATGTACACCTTGTTGTGCCCTCAATTCTGGATTTTTTTCCTTAGATAATGCACATATTTGTTCTACCAAGTAGGACCCACAAAACGCGTGCTAGAAGTCCAGATTTGACGCGGTATAGGCGATGTAATTGGGGGCTGAATGTACCTTCTCCTCCTCCTCCAAAAAATTGCGCACCTCACTGTACTCTCTATTCTTCATCTTCTGCTTAGTTATTTTACAGGTAAGTTGGCTCATCTATTCCAAACAAAATAAGCATCTAACCTTGAGTTTTGGGGCAGTACCCCTTGTGTTATTCAC
>NHYE01001200.1:0-24474 GCA_002938385.1 Gymnopilus dilepis | reverse complement strand
CGACTGGCACATCTCGTCTTTGGCACTATTTGGCTGGGCCTTCGGGCTCGATTATCTATATTCGTAATTTGGGCTATCCTCCTGCAGGAGCTTTAACATGCACCTTGCACGTTGCAGTACATAGATTCTCTTGATAGTTTATCGACCAATTAATAACTACCTTTCGTTTCTTCAATGCTTTGTAGGGAAGATATAGAGAATATCCTCGATGCCTTGGGCGGCAACCAAACATCCCTCGACACTCTTCTGACAGAACTGCTTAGAAGTCGTCCTCAGGGAGTCCAGAAAATTGAAGTAATCCAACTATGCGACAGCCTCCGTGGGGTGGCTCCAAATGAAGTCTTCGAATGGGCTTTTAGTGAAGTCAAGCAAAGACTTTCTGCGGAGGTCGTGTTGATGTCAGAACCACGTTATGGTCTACACTTCAATATGGCCAATGCGACATCAGATTATCTTGAAGGGTCGTTCATGCAAATAGCAAGCCAAAAAATGCAGGAGAATACACCGTGGCTCTGGAAAATGGTAACTTCCCTTTTGGATGCAAATCCTAGCCGTAGGCGCATCAAGCCCGAATTTCAAGACACTCAGCACGGAGATATTATTGACAAACTGTCGTCCAAAGAAGAGAACGACCTGGGAGAGATTGGAGGAGACGCCATGAATGTCGACACCCAGTCTGATGTTGAAATGATGGATGTAGATCCTCAGGCTGAATCGGACGGCATAGAAGAGAAGAAAAAGAGAAGTCAACGACGTGCAGCAGAGCGTAATGCTGCATTGATAATGATTGTATGTCTACTTTCAATCTAAGAGACCACCTCATTGACACATTGCATAGAAATCAGTGGTCTGTATAAGCATTTTTCTGCAAAGCACGAATGAGAAGTGCAATTACCTACAGAGTGTCCTTGGCTTTTTTTATCACTCGACTTCGGTCCCAGAAAAAGTTATCGAGACTCTGGCTCATGCAGGCCTCTCCGTTGGCCTATCCTCTATTCATAAGGGAATAAAGGCTCTCTCTCGAGAAGCAGAAAAGAAAATCAAAGCATCTGTTCGGACCCTACAAACGGCATTCGCATATGACAATTTTGACATCAGCTTCAAGACCGCTGCCCCAACTGTAGAAAAGGATACGCACTTTGTCAGCGCAACCTCGGCGACGGCTGTACCACTGTACGACGTGGTGAATTCCAGCTCGCTCCGCTGCTCAGAGGAATTGTGGAACAAAGACCCAAGAAATCCTTCGAAGCTGGTCATTCCGGTGAAGTTTGATATCAGTATTCTAAGGGATCTACACAAGGAAAGGTCCGTTCTCAATAATCACCTGAAAATCAATGCTTGGCATGTGCGGGATATCCTGCTCAATCAAGCCGTAGGATTCAAGCATTTCGTTCAAGAAAATGGTCAGCCTGCAACAATCAATCAAATACCTCTTCATAGGACTTCGCAGATCCCTTGCCGTGCTATGAAGATTAAGGAATCCACAGCAGACGGCAATATCGAAGTTGTGGAAAACCTTTTCAGGCAGGGAGGTATAGGGGAACCCGAAGATCAAAAATTCCTGGATGGAATAGACGTCGATATGACAGAGTTCGTGATACTTATACACGGCGACTTACTCACTAAAGAACGCCTCGAGTCAGTCCAGGACTCAAGGAGAATCGAGGCTACACCGAAAAGGAGATTTCAGTTCCCAATTTTTATTCCAGGCCTCTTTCATTTCAAGATGGCGGCAGCTGATGCGATCTGGAGGACATGGGTGCAGCCGTCCGAAGCACGAACAGATCCTAACAGTCTTTTTGAGCACGTTGGTATTCTTCGACCGAAGGAAACCGGAAAATTTGTTTCCAAACCTGGCTTTCGGCGCATGCACGATGTCATTCATCACGACATCTGGGCTGCGATGCTTGACTGCTGGAGGCTGGAGGCAATGGCTAGAAATTCGGCCTGGAAATCTCTTGAAGACTTTGCGAAAGCCAAACCGAACTGGGAACTTATCGTCGATATGTCCGAAGCCATCGTTAGGAAATATGTGGCGACACTTCCCACCATTAGTAAGGAAAGGAAAAAGGCTACAGAAGACCGTGATCAAATATTTGAAAACCAGATAATTCGCAATCGAGATGAGCTACTTTACCTGGAACTCAGCCATGCCATGAATGCAGGGGATATTGGGCGTGTGGAAGCCACCTTCCTGCCGTGGATATACATGTTTCGAGCCACTGGAAAGCACAAGTACTCAACACATATGCTACAATTTATGTTTAACCTTCGTCATGTATATTCTGCTGATCTGGCGTAAGTAGACACTTTGCTCACTGAGTGGACTTATACTCACAATCCCTCAGCCAACTGATACGCATGAACTGGCTTTGCAACCCAACTGGAAAGCCGCACAAATTTCGTGGGGTAGACTGGATGGTAGAACGAAATAATCTCTATACAAAAGTCAGTAACACGATTGTCAACTCAATTGTCCACTCAACGGGCACATGGCCATAGGTTATTTACGGCGGGTCAGGTTCCAATAGAACTATTGACCGCATAGTTGAAGAGTCTGTCCTGATCGAACTCTTCCGTGAGTGCCATGTCACTGTCGAAAACGGCTTCCACTTGATGCACCGTACTATTCGACATGCCCCGGCAAACATGGTCAAAACTCTGCGAAAGCTTAGTGAGAGGATCGAAGCAAACAGTCCTCATGTTTTTACAAGAGGACGAGCAGCGGATTACATTGTACCTGACCAGGTTGCGGCCGGGATAGCGGAAATACAAACAACAGGAAAATTCTTTACGAAAGGAGATGGCGTCGACGAGGCGGCTGAAATTGACGAGGAGGATTTGGGAGTGGACTAATCAGCATGAGATTGGCCTAAGATTCCAAAGGCTGCGCGTGTGACGGAGCCAAGGCCGTCGAACGAAATTGGGCACATTTTCTACTTCTCGCTAGGTAGTGTGAGCTTGAATTCATCGAGTAAAGGTTTGAATATATACCTGTATGTCCCACGAGACCACAAGCACCACATCGGCGCTTGGTAACGTTGTCGTCATGTTGTGGTTGTAAATTTTCGTTGCTGATCTCCTTAGATTTGTATTTAGGACATAGTTGGTTGGAGGCTGAGAAGGCGTGTAATCTGAGCATGAATTCAATGAGAGAGAGAAGATTGAACTTACATATATGACTCTCTGAACCGCAATTCTTGCATGTTCGTTTTCTTTTCTCCTTGATGAGCGCGTTTGCATTGCCATCGTCTATGGGATTAGACGCCGACGGGCCGGGAGTATTTGTTAACGACGATTGTCCCAGAATATTATTAGCTGTAGGAGGATTCGGAGTCGGGGTGTCAGAAAAAAAAACCTTGACGATCTTCAATATATCAGAGCCGTAATCTTTAGCAAAGCACCAGCTCGTCTGAGCGGCAAGATCATCGAGAGTGGGTATTTTGAAGTGATGGGCAAGCGACACTATGCGGTTGAGTATCTCATCGCACAGGATGAAGTGGGCGCCGAAGAAATCATCCTCAGCCACGCCGTCCTTCTTCGACTGCTCGACACGCCAGTTGTCGAGGGCATCAGCGAGCGACTTGTCGTGAGAGTCCATTGTATAGTTCTTGAAATTAACCTTTCGCTTGGCCTTGAGCTTATCGGGTGGCTGACTCAGCGATAACAGGACGAATGAATCCGGACTGCATCCATCGCAACACAGCCTTGGCCTTGACTCCATACCTCCACAGCGAGGACAGCATCCTTCGGCGCTCGCTATCGAGAATTCAAGCACAATTACATGTAGAATGAGCTGCAGGTACGTACCCGCTCTGCGATTTCCAAAATAATGATCTAATACCTCACGGCGACAGATCCCTCGAGCGCGAGCGTTTATGAACGCGTCCATTATGATGAAATCGTATTCTTCCTCATCCGGGACGTCGACGGGGTTTGGGAGGGTTGTTGGTGTACGTGGTAAGTCACCGCTTTCCGGAGAGGCTTGAGTTTGCGTCTCGGCCTCTTCCATATTCTCGTCTTGTTCGCTAGCGCTCTCATCATCTTCTTCCTCGTTTCTTAGATCACCTCTTTCCTCCACCCCTTCAAGCACGATCGTCGTTGTTTTCTGCCGCTTGAGGCGACTGGATGGACCATTTTTCCGCCCCTTTCTTTTCTTTCCGTATGTAACTTTCTTTTTGGCTCCGTCGAAATACTGAGGCTCGACGAGATAGATTCCCCGTGCATTTGTGCCTTGCCGACGTCCACCCCGTCCAAGACGTTGGGTCAGGGTACACAACGACGCCACATATCGCCATTGGATTACCAGTTCAACGTCTGGCAAATTCAGCCCCTGTCCAGAGGATAAGTCTCGATATATGATCTGGTATTCTTACTTACCATTCCGGCTGCGTCAGTGCATAAAAACCCCCACACTTCCCCATCTCTGAGTTGTTGGATCGCCTTTTCACGGAACTTGCTGCTCATCCCCGAATGAAACCATATAATTTTTTCTCGGAGATCTTCTGGTAGGTCTTGCCATAATTTCTCCACTATGGATTCGGTTTCTTTCCGCTTGTTGGCGAATATCATGAATTTTGGTGGCGGGGTAACGTTGCAGACCTGCAGTCGAAGGATTCTTTCAAGATCCTTGGCACTAGAAGCTGGATACTTCATTTCTTCGACCATGATATAAATATTTGGTCGGTCATTTGAGCAACGGATGATTGTTGTTCTGTCGAATCGCATCTGCAGCTTTGCTCTGACATCATTCAGGATGTGTTCTGGCATTGTTGCTGATACGGCATGGAAGCAGACATGCCGAGGGACGAGCCAACGAAGCCTCCCGAGATCTGCATATTCTGGGCGAAATTTCTTTCCCCATTGGCTAATGCAATGAGCCTCGTCGAAGGAGATATTGAACAGCCGCGAGGTGAATTTTTTATTCTCCCATAGGCGTTCAAAGCGGCTGTCGTTCAAGATTTTCTCTGGGCTGACAACAATGGCTCTGTGTTGCCCAGCTTCAATTTCCTATGTCAAGATATTGATCATTTGAATACCAATGCCACGTCACTGCTGGCTCACTTACCTTGAATAAAGCATCTGTAGCAGTCTCTCCAGTGACATTGACAGCACTGATATGTAGCCTGGCCAATTCTGCGACATTCTGGTCTCCTAGAATGTTTAAAGCAGTGACGACAATGATGATTCCGTTGTCATTAAATAGTAAAGGTGCCCAGAATGTAAGAGTTTTGCCCGATCCAGTCCGTGCTATAGTAATACAATCCTTTCTTTCCAATTGTGCAATGGCATCCCGAGCCTGGAAATTACAGGGTGTAATACCGAATACTCTTTTCACTTCCTCTCGTACTTCAGCTATCGTAGGAACGCGAATCTTCAATGACGACATTGCTGTAAGGACGCGGTATCAAATAGGAAATAGGTTCTGACAGCGCATCGCGTTCACGCTAAAATTCCCGTGCCGAAGGCCCAGCCAAATAGTGCCAAAGACGAGATGTGCCAGTCGGCGGTGGGCACAAGCTGTTCTCAAGTTTCGCTAGAACTTCGGAACAATTATATAATATGAGCCCACGCCGACTGGGTAGGAGTCTGGCTGCACGGAAGCCAGGCTGTATTTGAATTCGAGTTCCCATCCGCCGGGTCTCTTCCACTTTTCTAGGGGACAAAAGGACGAGCGAGACAATAGAGCCTAATGGACGTAGGGTATTACCCCGAGTGGTACAGCGATTTCACACGACTTCGGTGCATTTGACTTTCTGTTTTCTTTTTGTTTTCTGCGCTGCCAAACGTGTTTTGCCGGTACCGCACCGCGTCGGTTTTCCGCATTCGCTCCTTCTGCCTGGGCCTCTCAGACTGCTTTTGGAACTCCCGCCTTGCCCTCGATCGAGATGGATAATTTCTGGGGAATTTATTCGACAAATATTGAGCCGCGCTTTGTTGGGACAGCCTCATGACCTCATCCTGCTGCAGAGGATTATTTCCCTAGTTTCTCCAAGCAGGACTCGTGTACACTATGCGCTTCAAGCCGACTGAACTAGTCTTAACGCCGCAAAGTTGTACTTGCTCTTGAGAGTCAGCTCAGTCAGCCCCGCCCGCTCTCTCTCGAACTTGCCCAATTCTCAGAAGGAAAAAAGAAATGCAAGCCATTCACAAGTCGGTTTTACCCCTCCCTTCCTCGGTGTCTCTTTCCCTGCTGACCGTCGTCCATTAGTGCCACCTCTCAGCGCCTCGTAGAGGTGTATGGATCGGGCTTGCGACTGCAAATTCTTCGCAATGCTCTGGCGAATATGGACCCTCCTCGTTTCAGTCCTTAGGTGGATGACGCCCCGCCCGGGGTTTCTATTGCCTATGGCTGTCAAGGGCGCTGCTGCAGGGGATCGAGGAAAGAATGGGATTTCTGGTCCAAGTACGTTATTTCTTATACGTCTTCTAGAATCGTTATCTGATAGCCAAGTGTTCAGACGGGTCAAACTGGAAGGAACAGAAAGCCGAGTTCCTTCGCAACCCAAGTCTGCGACAATCAAAGCAGTTTCAGCAACAACGCCAGAAACAGCGACAGAAGGACCAGCAACAGCAACATCGTCGAAAGTTTTTTGACTTTGGGTTCGGCTCTCGTTCACCCTCACCCTCGCCCCACTCTCCGTCTCCAAATGAAAAAGGGAAAGGAGATGCAAAGCCCAGCAACATCTACGGAAAGTGGCGGAAAAGGCAGCCCTCTACCAACGCCTTCGTCTTCGTTACTCCTCCACTCCCTCCTCCCACTGTCACCGTCCAGGATTTCAGCAACGTCCCACTCCCTCTTTCCCTAGTGGCATCTACACCCGATGTTGAAGGTGCATTGCCTCCTGTGAGACCTCCCAGACCGCCTTCTGGACCTGTTCCGACTGTGGTTGTCACGCCGAGTACACCTATGGTACATGTCACCGACTTTGGCGTTGCTGGTGGCGGACTCGGAGCGACTGGTGTCCAGCCTCATTACCAGACCCAGTCGCGGCCAAGTACGAGGGACTCGCCCGATAGAGAGCCTCAGCATTACAGATCGAGCTCTGGGAGACATTTATCTCCCGAGTGGCTGTCTCAATCGCCGCCCCCATCGTCTCCAGCTGCCTCAAGCCTCACATTGGCACTGCCCACAGCAAGTGAAAGCGTTGCCAGCAGTCATGACGGTCATGCCAGAAAGAGTCCTGTCTCTTCACACTCTCTAGGTACTGGTGTTGGTGGACATCCAAATCAAGCCCCTGCTCGGACCAATTTCAGCAAGCCAATCCCTTCACCTTTGGCCGCATCAACAGCGCGCCATGATTCTCTCCCTGAATCAGACTTCGGTTACGAGACCCTGTCCAGAGGCCGAGAATCTCCTCTAGTCTTTGCATCTTCGCGATTCTCGGTCTCAAGCCCCTCAACGCCTGCATCATCTAGACCAACCTCTTTTACTGGAGTTCAGTATCATCAAGATCCCTCCGTGTCCTGGGATCACAACAGAAATGCTGGTCCAGCACGACAGGACGCCGCACCACCCCTTCCACTTCCACACTCGTCCTCTGATGTCATCGACTCATACGTCAACTTCAATTCTCGCACAGGTTCATATACTACAAGCACACCCACTAAAGATGGCAGAACTGTCGGTCATGATGATGGCAGGGGTAACAAGATCGGCCTTGGCATCCATGACCCCGAAGATACGAACGCCAATACGACGTTCCTGTCGACGGTCTCAGAAGCAGGCAGTTTTACTACTCCTCCTCGCTCCGAAGCTCCAGTGACACGTCGAGTCCACCTCCCTGACGACGATCTCGACCTCCTCCCTTACCCAGAAGTATTTGATCTGGATATGTACTTCTCCAACTGGCGCAGCTCATTTCACGACCACGACCACGATCACGCTCAGACGAGCCGGCTGAGTCTCTGCGTGCTGAGGAACGCCAAAGCGGAGGATATACAAAGGATGCAGATCCTGGCGCAGAGGCAGGAGTTGCAGTCGAGACAGAACGAGTCGGTCAAGGATTTCATGAGCTTTTCGCCCTCGCCTCCTCCGTTGCACGGTTATCTGGGGTTGATCGCAGCTGACTCGGTCTCAGAGATGAATGTGCCTTTGGGCGGGAGTGGGATGCGGGGTGATGACGAACATCTGTTCAGGGAGAAGGAGAATCGCGCCCCTGCGTCGGCGAGGGCTCAGTGGAGTTTGAGGACGAAGAGGTTTGGGCATCTTGAGGGAGAGGGTATGCTTGGTCCAACCTCTCACTCACGAAATCATGCGAGGAGTAGAAGCTTGGCAACCTCTTTTGGATCTCAAATTCATGAGAATGAGGGAGCCTCCGGACGACAGGTCGAAGGGGAAGTCAGAAGAGATGCTTATAGACCAGCTGCCAGTCGTCCAATACTGCGGCAGGTTGGTAATACGGTCTCCTCAACGGCGGCTTCAGAGACAAATAGCAAGAAGGGGTCATCACTAGCGAATCCCGGGTCAGATACAAGACCATCAATTCCTACTACATCGACCTCGCCGGCTTCGTCTGCCACCAGATCCTCGTTAACGTCCCGCGTCCTCATTCCTCCAGTACCAGCCCCTCCTGTCCATGCTCGACTACCCTCATCCTCGTTGTCGTCTAAGAACCCTCGGCCGCCACGACCACACCTTCAGATTACTGTACCGGGCCTTTCGCAGCGCGTTATCAACCGCAAGAAAGAGAGTGAGCTGTCGCCTATCAAGGAGGCCTTTCATCCCCCTTCGTTGGCTATCTTGACCCCGCCACCTCCTTCTCCAACTTCTCCTCATTCATGCCCTCTAACTGATTCTGCTCACGAGGAACATCACCAAGGAAGGCGACCACGACCGCCAACATTGCCTATCGTCATTGTATCCCATCATCGATTTGGTTCCATCTCTGATTATGGCGATGGCAATGATACCGACCTCGAAGACCATGAAGGATTATATTACCGCCACCATTCCGAGTCAAGTGAGGACGAGGACGAGCAGGATAAAGTGGATGGTGGTGGTGGGCCGAGGCACTCATATGACTCTGGAGGCTTTAAGAGTCGGATCCCTGGGCATAGCCGAAATGGAAGGCGGAGGGAGAGTCGGCAAACGAGGAGCAGGTGGTCCACATCGAGCTTGGCTTACATGGATGAGGAGCACGGTGGGCTAGAGGTCGTCTCACTTAGTTGAACCTGGGTCATTTTTTTGCTTTCATTCCAGGCCGACAGTTTCTATCGTTTCGTTCTGCAACTGCTCTTGCCCTTCTCAAGCACAAGTTGGATTTTTTTACCCTCTGTTCCTGGACGCAGTTGAACACTTCATTTTCCCTTTCTATCTTCGTGCTCATCAATGCTTGACTTTCGTGCGCTTTCGTTATCTCGCCCAATGTTTGTTATCATGATCTCTGTGTTATGATCAATCCATTGATCTATGTTACTATCGACAATATTTCCTCGAGGCCGATGTTAGTAATTACTGAGAAACCAACCTCAATTTCAATTTGAAGCTTGACCTTTCCGTGAGCCTACAAAAAGGAGAAAATTTCTATATGTACATATCTGTGCTCGTTTCTCGGACTACGGCCGATCTGAATGGCAGTGGACACGAAGCCCAGGGCTATCTGGAGGGTTGGTCTTGGCGTCGGACCGCACTCAAAAGCACCTTCCCAAATTCGGAATTAGACCTGATCAATTGAATCCACGTGGAATCGAGTCTCGATCGATCAGGAACGGCAAGTTGCGTATCTTTCACCTCTTTCGTCTGTTCCCGTCAGTTTATCGTTCTCTCGTATCAAGACTTGTTCCGGACTTCGACGACGAACAGTGAGATCATCGACGACCGTTCTAAACGAACTGTAGACGCTGAAGCAGGGGTAATTGAGTTTTTCTGAGCGGTGTGTTCTAAATTTTCTAGTCTTGGTTTTCAATTTTTGCTTGAATTGGTCTTCGTTTCGTTGACAGCTCATGCCCCCTCACTCGAGCTTTCTCGATCTTCCTGTGGAGATTAGAGAACGGATCTACACCTTTGCAGGTCTCGTCCGGTCCTGCCCTATCAGTCTTAACGACGAAGGTTCGCGGAAGGCCTACCAGAAGCTGAGCCACACTTACCGCGACGAAAATCCCCTCGCGACGTATGCCAGCGCCAGTGACACTAGGGGCACCCAATGTGACTACTACAAGATGGGAAAATATCTGAACACGACAAGGACTGAATGCGTTTGCCCTCATCTACCGACCCAACTCTTCATAGTATGTCGTATGATTCATCTGGAGGCGATGAAGGTTCTCTACTCCAGGAACAAATTCAGACTGTCCCTCCAGCAGGATATTTGCTTGGAGGAAAGATACGCCGCCCATATGACTTCGTTATGTGTCCGTCTCAATATGTCCTCTTACGTCCCCAATCATTTCTGCAACCAACTCTTGAGCGCAATCATTAGCGAACGCTGGGAAGCGTGCAATGCAATGTGTAAAAGAGGGAGGGACCCACCACTCTCTCTCTTTACGAGTTACGGATTCGATCTCATCCGCAGGTGGACGGAAATTTGCAAAATATTGGAGAATTCCGTCCGACCGGAAATGCGACTGAGTGTCATCTGCGATTGTGCAGACGGCGAGACTGCTCAGAAAGTTGTGGCGCCTCTTCAGTCGATCCGGCGAAGAATAGCTGGGTGCTCAATTCGTTTGGGAGAATTGCCACACATGAAATGGCAACACCTTGCTGAAGACACAGTCCTTATTGTCACTGACCGTCCACCAACAAAACCCTTTCGCTTTGTGGATCTGCCCAAGGAGTTGCAAAGAGAGATTCTCTGTTGGACAGACTTGGTATCACCATACATCTTGGAGAATTATTTCCACATTTCCACGAGGCACTGCGCCTTTAGACCGTTTGAGCAACACGGCCGTACCTGTTGCCTTAGGTGCACTGACGGAATGGAAGGGTGTTGCTGTCCCATCAATCATTCGGCGTTCACATCCTTCCGGTGCGTTTGTTGGTCGCTCCCAACAGCCCTCTTCAGGGTCAGCAAAGGCTTGAAGGACGAAGCTATTGCTATCTTCTTTTCCAAAAATCGATTCTTGATTCACGAACAACCATGGACGCCCGGATCACGACCAGCAATGCGACTAGCACTGTCTTTCTTCCGAACCTTGAAACCGCCGGCACTTAAAAATTTACGGTGGTTACGGTTTAATCTTATTGGAGACGGCCGCCTCGATGTTTTGGAAGGAACTACACTCTTGGAACGCTGGAAAGAAGTGGCACAATTCATTGCTCATAATCTTCGGACCTCAAATCTGACCGTTGAGCTAGACCTCAGGTATGGATTTGAGCTCCCAGACCCGCTCGATCCAGAGACGGAGAAACAAAGAGAACGGAATTGGAAGTCCTACCAAAATATGGCTAGAGTCTTCAACTTCAAGGACGGTCTGAAGGATTTTTTTGTTCACCTCGCTTCTCCATACGAACAGGCCGGTGAGATTGATTTTGACGTTCGCAAGAATCGTGAAAAGATTTTGGAGAAAATGATTATGGGAGATGACTACGATGCTCCAGCAAGAGGAAAGTTTACCAATCGCGGCCTTTCTTTACGCGATGTACAATACCAACGGATATATGAACACATAGGCTAGAAGAGTTAACCGTGGGTCAGGGTCCAGACACTCATGGAACGGAATATTGTAGTACATGTACGAAAGGCATTGTTATTGTCGGATTTTAGATCAGCAAGCTAAGTTTTCGTGTAAGCGCTTGACACTCAATCACCCTTGGCGTTCATTCGGCTTGGGAGTACATACAGGTCTTTCTCACGAAGTGCCTTGATAATTTTGACATCCACGGTTGTGAAATAGAATCGTAGACTCATGCCAATCATTACAAGCCCAGATGATAAGAGGCATCATACATACTTCCGCTTCAACAATTCATGATCAGGCATCCTATAACGGTCTTCAATCTTTGTACTTTTGCCCAATAATCCCTTCTTCTTTAGCTTTGATTTCTGTTGTGAAACGAACATTGAAATCCATGTCGTGCGCTAGAAATGGTTGCTTACGTAGAGCCATGGTCTTCGAGAAAAAGCGGGCGGTCATAAAGTCCCCTAGGAGTATACAATTCAGTACCAAGAAGAGAAGGCAGATGAGCAAAAGAAATTTTCACCCATCATATTATAGAGGCCTTCTGAACCAACTTCACGGAAGCATCCTCTAAATTCTCCTTCCTCAGTCAGGCCCCACATATCGGGAGCCCTGTTGGCAACCTCATCACCAAACAATTTGCGCATTATGTCCCGCATTCCGCCCATGCTATATTATCAAAAAGAAAACCGTGAGTTACTCGATGTTCGAGCAGACAAACAGAAAATCGGCTTGCCCAGTACAGAAGACAACCAAATCCGCCTCAAGCTCGCTTCCATTTTCGAATTTGATGCCAGTCTCGGTGAATTCTTTGATTTGGCTGTCGTTCTTAAGTTTGATTTTACCGTCTATTATGAGCTGGCTGCCTCCAACATCTAATTATTGCTCAGCTGCTTTCATATGCGGATAACTGGATAAGCCAACCCATATAATATCCTCCCGCCTTTGTAAAGGTTTCCAGGAGGAGACCGCAATCCTTATATCCCGTGGTAGTCCGGAAGCCTGCTTTGTGTAGCCCGTCAAGAAGTTCTCTGAAATGCTTGATCAGCCTAGGACATCTACGAGTAAGAGACAAATCTTGATATACCTATCCAGCTCTCCAATGACTTTGAAGATTCTGTGAAAGATTCCGGCCATTGCGAGCAATGGGGTGGACAGACTCAGCCTGTCCGCCACGTCAGCCGGCGGTCCATCTTCTGACCATAGTGCTACAGAGTCCATTCGTCATTCGCGAAATAAGCAGGGTTCAAAAGCTATAATTACCGCCTATGAGGATTGGGATTCCATTCTTGACAGACATGACGTAGGTCGAGCTTCGTTGTACCATTGTAACGTCTGAAGATGCGCATGCATTGTGATCAACGACAGCATGCGGCAGTCAGAGAAGTATCGTACCAACTCCGTTGTGTACGTAGTCCGTGCATATGTCGTGAGCTGCAAAAGTTAGCGGACGGGACTGATGCTGCCATGTTGACATACCCGAAACGCCTGAACCAATCACAACAACTTTGTTTCCTCTGTTCTCTGACGCTTTCCTCCATTCCAAAGAATGCAAAGTTTGCCCTTTGAAAATATCCTACAACGAACACTGTTAATCAATAGAGCGCCTGAAATCACCAGTATTTGCCCACCATTCCAGGAATTTTCGGAATTATAGGTTGACCGCCGATCAACCCTACAGCCAAAATAACGTGTTTGACTTGGAATATTCGTTGGCTACCATCTGCCTTAACCACGGTGACAGACCACGTCTTGGTCTCAGGATCTTGCGTCGCATTAGTCACCGTTGAGGAGGTCCAAACGTTCAGCTCCAGAGCCTCGGCGTAATGCTCAAGCCAATTGGCGAGCTATTTGTAATTAAAATTTGAGCGCTGTTGAACGTAAATACGGCAATTGATATGTACCTTCAAGGCCGGGGTATACAGAGGCCACGTAGGAGGAAAGCTGCGGTAAACTGTTTCAGACCATGAATGTGTATCGAGTGACCTGGGCTCACGGTAAATAAGGGAGATGGCAGTAATCTAGAAAAGGTATCAACAAAAGGAAGAAGTAAGGCGCGGGTGTACTAACGAGAAGTGGTGTGGAGACAAAGTGGTTCGTATCTCCCCCTCCAGTTATCGCCGATCCTCTTATTCTTCTCTATGACGAGGGTCGAAATATCCAGAGCTTTCAACCGTGCCGCTGTCGTAAGACCATTTTGCCCTCCTCCAATGATCAGCACTGTGGGATTCCTGTCCTCGAAGGCTACTTCTTTCTGCCTCGCACTTTCCCATTTTCCGTGATTCGGTTCTTGATTTCTCAAGGGGCCTATTTTCTCTGGGAAACCCTTCAACCCTTCCAGATTGGTGAAAACGGTGAATGCCTTCCAGTCAGGGGCTTGACTTTCTTTATTTAGAACAGGAACAAGCTTCACGATACCCGAGCAGAGTCCAACCGTGGTCTCGAAGGTGAAGAAAAGCTGGATCCACGCAAGGTCGGGGAAAGGACGTTGCAAAGATGGAGGCATATCCGACTGCAGTGCAACCTTGGAAACGCCAGCTAATTTGAGTTGACTGGAAAGAAACTTCTTGATTTTATCAGTGCCTTCGAACGTCCTGATATCCCATGACAACGCAATAATATCTCTCCAATACACGGGAATGTCCTCTGGAAATGCCGGGTCGACATGTTCCGAGCTCAAAAAGAAGTTGAAGGCGAACGAGGATGTGATAAGATGAGATAGAACTTCATCGACATCTGCTGCTTCAAAGGCTTTCGAGAAGGAAGAAAACCACGACGTAGCTATTTGCTCTGGATTAATGTCGTCAGGAAGATTGGAGAAACCAAGCTTCGACAGAGTTGGTAGAACGACTTCGGGACCAACAGCGGGATCGACGGGTGCAGCAGGGGGAGGCATCTTGGGGGATGATATCGTGAAGCGAAAGGAAGGGAAGAAGATATAAAGCTTCAATTGTGCCGCAGAGTGGACAGAAATATCTCGGACAGTTCTATCTAGCTGTCAACGTGATCCGTCTCCAGTCTTCTCCACATCATAATCCGAAGCTGCAATATTACAAGTGCCCAAGCATTCCAATCCCTTTTGGAGGATCGGTATCTTCTAATTCTTTTTCAGAGTATGTCCCGACAGTTGAGCCCTTGACGCAGAAGCTCAGAGAAAGATCGCATACTCGAACGGATACATACCTCTTCTACATTTGAAACACAGGCGCGCCTCGATCTACAGCCACCACGCCTGATATATCAATTGATCTGTCACTGGTGACGGGATTACTAGGATAGTCTTCATAACACTTGAATAGAGCGGGAAGCGGAGCGGCGAGGGGCCTCAAGGGACTCGAATAGTCAAATATGACACCTTCGACCATCAGAGGCGCCGTAAAACCAGTCGCCAGCCGAGTCAGGTGAACTTCCATGCTGCGATAATTTGGGTCCAAATGTGTCTCGAGGTTCTGAAGTGCCGGAATGGTGATCGCTTTTGCCAAAGATGTAATGCATGAAAGTTGCAATTATTAAGCCACCCTGTGGTGTCGGCCTCTATTATTCGTCACCCCGAGGCGACAAAGCAGATTCGAAGGCAGACCTTGTGGGATGTCGGAGGTAGGTCGGTATCCGTTGCTAATTCTGTCCTATAGTCCAATGACGAGAACGGTCTATCTTCATCCAGCTGTGTACGAGACTCTTCAGAGAGCCAGGCTGTATATCCGGCTTAGCTTCCATACCAACCGACAAGTGTTTGTGGTGTGCGCAGGTCAGAGAATGTGGAGGAACCCAAGGGGCAGCCCATGTCAACTGAAGCTTTTCTGGATGCCTTCCAGAAGCTTGGAGATCATCCTGGTCAAGGTCCAGGCAAGATTGCGATTGCAGCCGATACACCCCCTTCAAAGTGAAGTAGTGGTTTGAAGTTTACATGACAGTCAAAGGACGATGCCTTCAATCAAGGAGGCGACTTCTAGCTGGCTTCGGAGAAAACTTTAAAGAACGGTAGCGTCAGTTCAGCACGATCCACCGCGTCAAATCAGAGGTTGGGCAAGGGTAAGAGAGAGTCGATGGCCTTCATAAGTCTTTGGACGCACCTAAATATGTGTGATCGATTTTCTTAACATTGCGTCGACAGGTGAGCCAAAAGTAACGCACCAGGGTCCAGTGAACACCAGTAGTGTGCATATGTAATGCGTGCCATTTTTTTTATTCGCGCTATGCATCTCGAGTTGACACGTTCCTACGCGTAAAGTGGGGAGCTTGCAAAGAGCCTGGCGCGTAGAGAAATAAATATGAGAGACTGTAGATACTAGACAAGCTTTCAGTACACCCCCAGGACCACCCCGTGATTCAGGTGATCAAGCTCAAGCTCAAGTCCGGACTCCGCTGTCCAAAGTGATCTTGAGGTATTTATTCTTTACCTGCAAGCTTCCCTCAGGAATCATCCATTCATATCTTCTTACTGAATTGTTCACTCAGGCTGATTCTGGAATTTCAAGGAGCCTGTGTCGAGGATGAAGCAGAATACATCGATCCGACATGCCGCATGCAATAACCGACCTCATGTCTTAGACTTGCAAGACGACGAGGTCCGCATTTGGGTCCGATGCGGGCAGCTTCGTGCAGCTCGCTGATTAACTCCCTCCGCAAGTACCTAGCATATATACACGACGTCCATCGCCGGACACCTACCCTGCAGGGTCTTTAGCCGTACCTTGTCAAAGTTTTCGTCGCTCTCAGAACGAGGCAGCGTGGTCGATACCTGAATACATCCTCCTCAGCTTGAGGATCTGATTTCTTCACCACAATACCAACCATATAGGAGGACCAAGGTGAGAACCTCTCGTGCTCTGTCATTAGGAACATAGAACTGACCGACAGTTGAAAGATGCCTTCCACTGTCTCCTATGCTTCTTTTAACCTCAAAGCCCCAAAAACATGTCCGATGACAAGCAAGGGCTCACCCTGTGCCCCTTGCACCAAAACCAGACAACTCGAAGCCAGAATTGAAAAAGCAAGGAAGGCCTTGGATGGATTAGTTGAGGAGCACAGGGCATTACGAACCCAGATGAACAACCTCCACGACCCGCTCTCCAACCTTCTACCACCCGAAATATCGTCAAGCATATTCCGAGCCTGCCTCCCTACCATGCCACACCCTTACGTCTGTACGGATCACGACAACGCCGATGGAGATGCGTTCACGACGCCCTGGACCATTGCAGCCGTCAGTCAGAAATGGCGACGAATGGCATGGTCGTCTCCTGACCTTTGGAGCAACATAATCGTCAATGCAGACCGCCCACTGTCTAATCAGGTGGACAAAGTGCAACACTGTCTTAACAGTGCCGGTCAGCTGCCTCTAACGATTCGAGTCTACGCGGAAAAGATCCAGCTTGACGAATACAGCCATCTCTACACAATCATTCGCCTCCTCAACGAACAGTGCAGTAGATGGCATACCCTGGACCTTCGAATGCCATTCTCTTTCCTGACTGACTTCTGCAACACATCTCAGCCCATCTCAAACCTGCAAGTTTTGCGTCTGCGATGCCCTTCAAGCTCGCCGCTTCCTGCGGATATATTCTCCTTCCGAAACTCCAAACCAAAGCCGTTAGAAGTCAATCTGCAATTCGTACCCTTTGGCTCTGTTGACATCGATTGGAGTCGACCGACGCGCACAACTTTCCGCAGAATACAAGTCAGCGAATGCCTCGCGCTATTCAAACAAGCACCCGCTCTGAAGGAGTGCACTCTGTCCGACATATTTTTAGGTGGAGAAGAGATCAAGGACGACGTCGTCATGCACCATAACCTCGAGAAGCTCGTCATCAAGAACTCCGACAAGGCGATGGTCGCATTGCTGAGCAGGGTAGCTTTCCCTGGCTTGAAGAGCCTCGCTTTCCAGAACTTCAGCTCACTGTCGTTGAGTATTGTCTCAAGTTTTCTGGAGGATTCTTCTTGCCATCTGCGCGAGTTGGTTATGGCAAGGACTGGCTTGGTTCCAGGTCGCCTAATCCCCTTCCTGAGAGGTATCCCTTCTCTCGAGCGACTTGAGCTAGAACCTGGCGCACCCCTTCAAATTTCAGCCCGCTATTCCCCAGATAAATTCTTCGAAGCCCTTGGTCTCACAGCTACGTGGGATAACCGCTGTCCCTCAGATCCTCTCCTACCCAACCTCCATTTTCTTCGCTATACCCAATGGTCAGGCAGTATTGACTGGAAATTCGTGTCCACAATTTTTGGTCCTGTCGACTGTGATCCAGGGGAACATTCCAACAGACGTCCTCTGCGCACTGTCCAGATACACGTCCCTGAGGAAAGTTTGGGCGGTCAGTACACATATCTGGATCGCAACAGCGTTCTGTTGTCGCTCGATATATTGAAGTCGGGTCTGTGCTTAGAGATTGGAGACCCAAAGAAGGGAATGGACCTAATCCGAAAATCATTAGAGCATCACGGTATCGAAGGCGCTTACTAGAATTTCAATAGAGCCAGAGGAAATACTAGTAGAAGTGTATCTAAGTTACATTTTCAAGTTACACCGCATTGAGTCGTACATTAGAAAGGGTTTTCGCGTTTGCGTAACAATCCCCAAAGGGGCCCTCCTATCTTATAGCTACTTCATAGATGGTGCACTTTACGTCTTGAAAAAATCATTTGATGAGGTCCGAGTATAAATAAATGATTGTCCAAGAAAAAGAAAGGGTTCCATAGCCCACCGCGAGGGTCGAACTCGCAGCCTTCAGATAACTGTTGGACACCGCCTAAGAGTCTGACGCTCTATCCGATTGAGCTAGGCGGGCCACGTGTTGGCGGCTCGGCGAGCCCTCCTCGCTGTGCGTGCACTCGATTTGGGAAAAATTTCCGCTTTCGGCTGATGTCGAAAATTTTCACCGTCAGTAGTCGCAGAAGCAACTGGTCAAGGATGCTCTAGGCTCTTCGACAAAGCTACTGTTCAAGCCATCGCAACCTTGATGTTTCTTCGCCTTAAAGATGGCAGATACTAGTAGACTGGCTGTTCGCCACAGGCCGACATGCACAAGGAAATTTTTTCAAGAACTAGAATTGAAAGACGCCTCGATCTAAAATTCATGAAAAAATACTTGACTTCATAGCCCACCGCGAGGGTCGAACTCGCAGCCTTCAGATACCAGAAGAGTTGGTATGAACCCGCCTTAAGAGTCTGACGCTCTATCCGATTGAGCTAGGCGGGCTGTGTTCCTCATTTCCGGAGGGTCGAGGACGGCGACGGCGGCCACTACTACAAAGGACGAAGAGACCACCACCAGTCTAAGTTGACATTTCTCGAGAGTGCAAGGCCTTCTGACATCCTTCCAGGACCCCGATCCAATTAGACATTTACGCCAAAGTAAGCTAGAGGTCCTCTCCTAGTCAATCCATTATATTTCTTCTGTATTTGTTCCGCGTTATTCCACCTCAAGTAAACTACCATACCGGCTGTTGTTCGAAATCCCGAATGAAATGAGTAAAAGAGGGCGCATTGAGTTAAAGGGTAAGTCCACGTTTATCGTAAGATATGCATAAACAACAGCAAGAAATTGGGTATCCCAACAAGCAAAGCGTATGAATAGCTGAAATCCAAGAAAGACATGAAAGGCGCTATCGTGACAAGAACGTGAGATGAGAGGGAACGTCGACGAGAAAATGCAATGAGGGGTATAGACAAGAAATAGAGAATGCGATTTGAATGAGTTGAAGCAAAAAATGCAAAGAAAAAGGACAGAATTTCAAGAACAGATGACAATGAATTGCAGCAGATAGCATAAGCCACAAGGGAAAGTAGAGGCCCGCGACGTCGCGATCAGTTCCGCCGCAGGGCAGACAAGCTCCGCCTGATCCTCTTCAGGACCTTCTCATCTCCATGATGCCTCGAGTCCGCCGACGTTGACTCAATTGACGGAAGATCAGCAAACGACACTGACACAGGCCGCTTTGGATCGACGTGATGACTCTCGAGGATGGCGCCGCTCATACCCTTTGAGCGTGGCGGGGTGTCAGTTGGAATACCACGCCGAGAGGAGAGTGCATCAGGCAGCGAGAAGAGGGCCGATATCCTCTTCTTCGAGGGCGATTTGCGAAGAGGAGATGGAGGAGATGGTGCAGCAGGTGTATCAAGGGAAGGTAGTATGTATGGCGACGCCGTAGGTCTAGGACGAGCAGCGTGAAAGTACCTTGAAGAGCGACTCCTCTTGGACTTCAACGGCTGCTGACTGATAGCCTCGTCTTGGGGTGGCAAGAGCTGCGCAGCAGCGGCGTTGATGGAATCCAATCCAGAGAGAAGATCTGACACGTAGCCTGGCATGGCCACTGCCAAGTCTGCGTCAGCGAGGATCTCTTCCGCTGAACGTGGAGCCGACCACCAAATGGTGGCTGTACCACTCCCCGGGTGGGCTGCTGGTATGGGCTGGGGTGGCGAGGCTGATTCCACAATGGTTGACGGGGTGAATGGTTGAGGGTGTGGAGTTGGAGGTGAAGTCTTGACGGAGCTTGGCTCGGAGGAGGTAGTAGAATCCGCCGAAAGAACTGGACTTGAGGGATTGGGTAATGATGCAACGGATTTCTTGGGAATTTCAAAAAGCGGCCATCGCTTGGGTTTGGATTCGGGTAAAAGGAGTGGCAAAGGATAGTTGTGATCGTGTATTCGAGGGCGTTCGAGCCCCTTATCCGAACGAGGCCTCAACGCCACAGTAACTCGACGACGAGCTCTATTCCGAGGGAAGTTTCGCTGTCGTGAAGTTGCCTTGAAGAACCTGGCAAGGTTGGCTTCTGGATTCGAAGAAGGCGCAGAACTGGTTGTATTAGCTTCAGCCTTGTCTTGAGCTTGAACGCGAGAAGGAGAAAGAACCGGCCGCTGTGAGGAAAGGGTCGAGAGGTGCTGCTCTAGGGCCTTGGTCAGCTCCTCTGCGGCTACCAGCCTGTGCTCCGCCATCCAACGCTCGCGTTGGGCTGCTTGGTATGCAGTCGGATCCATCTCTCGGTTGACCAAGAGTTTCCGGAGCTTGTCAAGCTGCTCGCGCGAAGTAGTGACGTGCTCTGAAAGCATGGACTTGACCTTTCCCAAAGCCTCGATCTGGAGCTCCTGAGGCGAGTGCTCTAGTTTGCAGCGCTCAAGAGAGCTTGAAAGCTCTTGTTCGGCAGTAAGGTATCGCGAGGATCGTCTGGACATGGCGCTTTCCACCTCTCGTGAGAGTTCGACTGGGGCTTCTGCCTGAGCTCTGTCGTCGATCATGATGATTTGAGTCGACAACTTATGCGCTCCACTTGCGGCTAAGCCACCGCTAAAACTTGTCGAGGAGGTAGCAGTAAGACCTGTGCGGTGAAGAGTGTTCGTACGGTCCTTCAAAGTCAAGGTAATCAGACTAAATTTCGTGGCACAGAAGTAGCTTTTTACGCACCCTCAAAACCTGAGGTCCAGTCCTTTCCCCGTTCATTCTCTCAAAGAACAGGTGCTGTGTAATAAACTCTGGGTTATTAAAGCATAAGTTACAGTAGGAGTCAAGATAGTAATGGTAGCGGTCGAAGAGCGTATTGGGTCCAGAAGCAGCCGAGGGTGGCGGGAAGCGGAGCTGACAGGTTCAAATGAGGTCAGGAAAGGCAAGCGACGGTTTGGGACCAAGCCCTTTGCCAAACACCTAATAGACCAGTCTATTTTTGGACGCTCCTTTGAAGTTGTGCACCGAACCTCAACCGTGTGGCAAGGGTCTTTTTCCAGACGTTTCTGACCACAGTGCAAGGTCTCAAAGCCAAACCAGTGATTGGGTTGGAAGGCCGCATACTCTAGGCAAGTTTTTGTTCTTTTCATATCGTAAATTTGCATTTATACTCATTTACACTCGTACAAATCACAGGCGTAACGGCTATTCTCGTCGTTTGTCGGTCCTGAGATCCTCAACTTGTTGGGTATCGCAGCTTCCTTATGGTCAGAAGCAAGCATCTTACTGCTCATACCCCTTACGACATTTTATCTGCCGTCTTTCACCTGACTGTCACCGAAACAATCGACGACGACGCGCCGACGACGCCTGTACTCCTCGCAAGAGTGTGTCGACACTGGAAGGACGTAGCCTGGGAAACGCCTAGCTTGTGGGCCAATCTTCAGATTGACCTGGACAAGGAACGGTCCCCAGCCAACTGGGATTCTGTGAGACGCTGGCTAAACCGTTCTGGAAAGCAGCCACTCTTCATCGTCGTAGGGTACTCTTCAGTGGACGTGGACCCCAATTGGGCATCACTCATCCACATCATCAACCAGTATTCGGACCGCTGGTGTCAGCTGGCTGTGTGTCTTCCCCATATTCTGTTGTCTCTCCTCGGAGGGCCTCGAGCGACGTTTCCCCTCCTGAAAAATATGCATCTTCAATCAAGAGAGGAAGAAGATGAATTGCAGACGCCCATCCTTCTTCCTGGCGCAAGTCCAGAAAACCTTGTCCTCAACTTCCTTCCGTTAGCCATTGTTCAAGCTGAGTGGCACAACCCCACATTTGCAGAGGTTTCTGGCCTCACAGTGGTTGAGTGCGTTGAACTTCTTCGCCAAGCTCCGCGACTGGTACAACTAGAAGTGAACTATGTGAAGTACGACATTCCTCCTGCTGCTTCGATGCACGTCGTTCATCACGAGCTCCAGTGTCTAAACTTCCTGAGTCCCTATGGGTCCGACCTTGGAGACGACTTTTTCGATGCAGTCACTCTTCCGAAACTGGAAATTCTGCAATTCAGTGCCTACCAACCAAATGGGTTACCTGCGGGAAGTCTTGTTGGTCTCGTCGAACGCTCGGGAAGTATGATCAAAGAAATGCGTTTTCCCATGGTCCAGTCTTTGAACGAAGCGGAATTCTATTGGCTTTTGGGATCGTTGCCCAGTCTTCGGCATTTAGAATGTTACATGCTTGCAGAAAATGCATGTTATGTCTCGTTCCAGAACCTCCTCAGACGTCTTGTTCACACTTCCATCCACAGTAGCACCGATAATTTCCTCCCCGACCTCCAATTTTTCGGTTGCCTCTTTAGGGAACCCGTACCATGGCATCTACTTCTAGACCTTTTCGGTCCCCCGGCAGAAGTTGGTCAACCACACCGTCGACCTTTGCGAAAGGTCAGAGTAGAATTCGAGCTTGTGTTCAAAGAACGTCCTACTCTGGAACATCTTGACCAGGAAATGATTGACCGCATTGATTCTCTCGAAGCTGCAGGGTGCAATCTGGAAATTTCGTACTTTCCCCGGGAGTCTTCGGGACTCGGACGCAGGACACCCATTACGATGTCCGACTTCATGCAGGAGTCGAAGAAGTTGTTGGAGATATATAATGGTATACGGTTTATTTGTCCTCGCAGATGGATTTGTGGCTGATCATTTCTCTGCTCTCAGGATTAATCAGTTAGGCCATTCCCCTTATTAGTGGTTCACTCTGCCATGACTGACAGCTTGTCGAGTCATGTTCTTCATTTGGTCTATTTGAGTACTGGATTTAAAGGCTTAAAATAATACCGTGCTGCTAATCGATCGACAATTTGGAATGCACTGTGTGCGATATGCGGGTGCTGCGCCTACACTTGAAGGTTCGGAAGCCCTGTATGACGTGACGCCAGAGTATATGCTCTGTGCAGACGCGTTTGAACCAGCCCTTAAGCAACCCCGTGATATCAAAACTCGACCACGTGTTCGTGAACGACTCGGAATCAATTTCAGTAGCTACCTGAATTACTTACGTAATGTAGTCAGCCAAAACCAATTTCATTTCATTTCAGACTCAAGAGTCTTGACTAGCTTGACTCTTGACCCCACCATAACGTCGTGGCCCGGACCTTCTAACGCGCTTGGATCTGAAGAATTGAAAATTGCAGTAAGTGCTGACTGTATAAAACCTCCTACATCTGCCTCACTGATTCTAGGCTTCTCATGTTCCGTAACCTGATTTGAGGTCTAACTAGGTCCAACGGACTCCAACCACGTTACCGCCGCGCATGCATCTTAGTCTTCATTCAACGGCGCGTCCAACGGTTCTTTTGCAGGTCAGTTCCATTATTCAACGTTCGACTTAGAAGTTGACCTCGAGCCTCCCTAGTAACCTCCCATTCTCGACACTTTTGCTATCCTTTACGATTAGCTATGACCATCAACGACTGCATCGCCGCCCGACTTCCCTTCGAAATTCTTTCGGAGATTTTTTCAATATGTGCCGAAGATGCGCTGGATTATGAGGCGCTGCCGACGACGCCGTTGCGATTAGGCGCGGTTTGTGGATATTGGAGGGAAGTTGCATGGCGTACGTCAGCGATCTGGGCCACCTTCCGCATTGTCCTCTATGGCAAACCCGAATCCCTCATCAATTGGGATTTTGTGCGCGACTGGCTCAAACGGTCGAAAGAACGGCCACTTGTCATCACCATATATTCTTGTTGGCCTACGGAGGTCGCTGTGTCTCCACTGGTGGACATCGTCAACGAGTTTTCCGACCGCTGGTATCAGCTCAGCCTTCACTTGCCATATCACACGATTTCGCATCTTGCGCGGGGAGGGACACCCATATATGCGCCCAGAATGCATTATTTCGACTTGCAGGGCCACGACATTCCAGCCACGGAAGGACTTGAGCCCATTATCATCCCTGGCACCAAGCCAAAATCAGTGGACTTCTCGCTACCGTTCTCCATCCTCTCCGTGGACTGGAGTCATTTGACTAGCTGCAACGCTCGCAAACAGACTCTAGATGAATGTCTCTGCCTTCTTCGGCATGCCCCGAACATCCTCGATCTCACGTTGGACGAAATGATGCGTCCAGTAATCGAAATGGCGACTACCTTACACGTCACCGCTCTTTGTTCCTGACCGTCATCATCGTGGATTTTTCCCAC